>JAPMOR010032985.1:277810-314410 GCA_026543865.1 Argiope aurantia | reverse complement strand
CCAAATTAATTTCCAAAGCTTTATCTTAATTTAGCCCATAGTAAAATATTATCTAATTTCTTGATCTTATTCCACGGATGAAGCTGTGTAAAAATTACTGCGCAATCAATCTCCGTATCAAATGAAAGTGATCCCTTCGGTGCCCTTACCTAGGCGTCAAAGGTCAAAACGTGCAGTGAATTGGCGCGTGGCAGCAAATCCTATGTTATATAAGAATAGTGATCATTTTTTTCGCGCTCCTTCTTACTTCTGCTTTTGTGCTGCCCGTTCTTGTAAATAATCATGCTTGCTTCCAGAGGGAGAATAAAATGAAATACAATTGTAAAAATACAATTGTTTTTTCAATGTCTTCCAACCTGCATTCTGCTTCAACCAAAATAATGTTACATATTATATAATTGACAAGGATAGTTTCCTGTGAAAAAATCGTTTAAATGAATGAAAAGAATTTTACCTCATCTAAATTAAAACATTTCCTCAGAAATTACAGTGTCAAACATCTGAACATTTTCACATCATCCGCAATCTAATGAGAAATATGAAAGAGTTAACCAGTCAAAAGTAACTAAATTAAAGTGTAAGGTCAATTATTCTCTTATAAAAATTCTTGGACAAAACTTTTCGAACAAGTAACGAATGAATATAATTTAAAACCCTATTCAGTTATAAAATTTCCTCCTGCATATTTGTTATTTGGCACTTTACCTTATCCTCCTCCCTTAACTCAAAATCAATTCTATCCTCCAGTAGAAGAAGTCAGAAAATTAGCTAAAGATAATACAATAAAATATCATGTTAAATATAAAATAAGATATAATGTTGCATTTATAGATTCTTCAATCAAACCTGGTGACATTGTAATGTATGAAGAATTTAATTATCTAAATAGTAGAAAATTATCTCCAGTATTTTCAGGTCCATATGAAATAGTAACTAAAATTTCAGATGTAAATTATGAAATAACCAAACAAAACGCATTAACAAACAAAGCTACTGATATTGTCCATGTATCTATCTATCTATATATATATATATATATGTGTGTGTGTGTGTGTGTGTGTGTGTGTGTGTGTGTGTGTGTGTTCATTTGCGATTTCTTATTATTTTGAGTAGCAGTTTCCATACACTCTTTAATCTATCTCGCTCATTTATATGATATAAGTTATTATTATTATATGATAATATTTAACCAAATTGAAAGAGCAGTTATGTAATATTTAAATTTAATTAATATTCCATTACTTCTCATTAATTTTGAAAAATGTAATGATTACAGAATTGAGTTCTTTTCAAAGTGCAGTTTCTAACATTTTAAAGAAGCACACTATTCGTTTTCAAGTTAATTTGCCTTGCTCATTTAATTTGCAATTTGTGTCTAACTTATATTTATGTCTAACTTGATATTTGTGTCTAACTTATATTTTATTACTCTATAAAACTTCTACATTTCCACTTTTCTTCCACTAAATTAATTACAAAATAGGAATAGTTTAAATTATTATATATTCTATGGAAATGCATTTCTTTAAAATCTTTGAAACTGCACGCGGTTAAATATCTTTTAGCTTCAAGACATATAAGTTAATTTAGTAATGCTGTATCTAAAGTTTTAAAAACCTTATTTTTCCGAGTGCTATTATATATTCAATATAAATAATTTTGAACTTGAGAAACGATAAAAAAAATTATCAAAAGTAATCAGGATTAATATAACCAAATTTCTAAAAGTATAGTAGTTTTTATAACCGATTCTCTCTTTTCATTTTGTTCATATATTATTGAGCAAGAGAATTTAAAGTAATATCACGAGGAAATAGTTTTGATATGACTTGTTGAATCAAATAAAGAATTTTCAAACTTAATAATTCCGTCTGAAGTAAAGTAACATCAAAGAAAATGCGTTATTTTTGTTTGGAAAGTGTTTCTTGGAAAGAGATCGATTGTCAATTGAATTAATTTCAACGTACTATCCATCAAACATTGTTTTAAAATACAACTTCTTAAGGAAAATGCATATTGATATTTTCAATTGAATATTTTATGAAAGTTTTAAAAACTACTAAAACTGTTTACATCTTTCTGAATTTTGTATTGTAGGATTAATCTTTTAACTATTTCTAAAGAAACATGTCCAAATTTGATATAAAAGAATTTTTTTATTGCGATTTACTTAAATAATGATCTGAAATCTTTATAAAAACCAGTTGCATTTTATTATTATGAGAGCCAATCTTTATTAATTTAACACAAATACATGAAAACTCACTCTATTGTGCACTAATTAGCAGCTAAGAAATTAATCATTTTTATTTAAATATGCACAAAAGGAAAAAAATCTATCTTTTATTCTCGTGCTTTTCATTGTGGCTAATAATGAAACATCTAATTAAAAAAAATCTTCAAACTTAGTTGTTGGGATAAAATATAAATAGTATTTTCAGTTATGTGTGGGGAGAAAATAAGATTTGGGGCAAGATAAAAAAGTAAATAAAATAAATTAGGATTTCAAAAATAATAATATCGTTTTGCTACAGTGTGAAAAAAAAGTTGCAATTATGAATTGCAGTTGAATTCTATTCATTAAAAGTGTAGGAATCGAAATACTAAATTTAAAAAAAAATCATGAATCATGCTTTAATATATTTATGGAAGTAATCCTGTCACTTCTAAAAAATCATTATTTTCAAAGGTGTTAACGAAATAATTAATTTAAATCTTTATTTTCCCAATCTGCATAATATCAGCCTTATTTTTTCCAATATTTTTTAATTCCTTATTATTTTATCAAAGTGGGAAAAATCTTTTTACAGATAGATAAAGAGATAGATAATAAGAGTGAAATTTTTCCTTTCATAAAATAAAAAAATGTAATTAATAATTAATAAGAAATGTTCTCAAATATAGTTAGAAACATTTTAACAGAAAGCAGATGAAGCTATCTTAGATTTCAAAAAGTTATGAAAGAACAGTTGAAAACATTGATTAAATCATCTTTGAACTAAACTTCTTGAATTTTATAAATCGAGCAATAATAATAACATTAATCTATATAATTTGTTTAAAGTTTAGTGAACGGATTTAAAGTTGAAGGATTTACATAAGTTTCATAATTTAGCAAAAGAGAACCAAGGCAAAAAGACAATGTTAACAGCTAATTGCTTTAAATAAATTCAGTTTTTGAAATATACTGTTATTTTTAGCATATATTATTAATATGACCTTCCCTATCGAGATAAACAAATTTCAATATTAATTTGATCAATTTTATTTTGAAGGCTTAAAAATATAATACAGAAATATCATCTTGGATTTGTAGAGGGTCAAGCTGATTTCGACTTCAGTGCTAGATGACAATCTTCAAGAAAATTAAGTATAATTTTATACTTAGAAGTGAATATACTAATAAATAAAATATTGTTAAATGTCTTTTCCTGGAATATTATGCAATGAAAAAATTACAATGTTTAATATGCAAGCCTCATAATAAAATAGTATAACTCGAAATTGACGCATCTTTATTATCAAAAATTGATCACTAATTTATCTTCTAAATTTGAGCATCTGCTCTTCTTGCCATGCCCTATATATTTCCTTTTGAACTAGCATATTTTCCAATGATGATATTGTTAAAATATGACTTGTATGTATATGCGACTTACAATATGATTTGAAATCATTCTGCACCATGTTATAATTCATATAAATTTCAAAACAGGAAACCATAAGAAGTTGAGTTAAAATGATGGATTCATGATGAATCTACCCGGTCAATTTTGCTCCAATTGGAAATTTTTAAATAATATGCTTACCTTTTGCGACACGGATATAATATAATTAAATAATGATGATAAAAAATGTATTATATAAGGTAGGCATATATAACCAAGAATCACCAAACACAAGGTGCGTCATAAATTCAAGCTAGCTTTAAAAGTTCTTAATAAAAAAAGTAAAGCCTGGGAAAAAAATTCGGTTCCTGCGAATCTGGTCTGAGAGACGGAGGAGTTTTTCCATAGGAAAAAAACCCGATTGCAAATGTAATCGAAACAGATCGCTCAGGCTGAGACGTTTTATGCAGATCAAGCCAACACAAACAGACAGTGAAGCAGATCACAATGATATGACACTGAGCATTTATCTCAAAATGAAAGACGTTTAATATAACAACATTAATTATGCAAGTAAGAAACGCCATTATGCCTATTCCAGCTGCGTGTAATATATTGGTATCTATGTCACCGTCAATTCATCGATTGACTGGGGAACCCTAGTACACACAAAGCTTTAAATAATTTCCTATTCAAAAGACAGCTTTTGTCAAATCTGATGACAGAGAATGTCATTTAAATTTAAAATCTTGATAAATTATTCGGTTATCAGTGAAAATGTCCAACAGGAATATCTTTACTTGTGAAATGGTAAAAGTAAGGTGATGGCAGGTGATGTATACCATTCCAGCAATATAAGCGCAACGTGGTCACCTGTAAGTAAAGCATATAATTTTGCAGTAACTATAAAAGTTTTTAAGCCAGATACTGGGCCATCTTTTCAAAAAAAAATTCCGAAATAAAAGACAAGGTGAAGACAATGAAAGATTCACATGACCAGAATGTTTCGGCTAAAATCAGGTAAACACGAGGATTTCACGTCGCACAGAAACGACATTTTCGCGTATTGAGTTTATCTTCTGAAAAGCTTTCAGCAACCGTTGTGGATCATGTTCCATTCGTGCTAGATTCATGTAGAAAAATTTAATTTTGTATCTGCTAATAATAGCTGGATTAGGTGTGTGTCTTGTACAAATATACATCGATGATTCTTGCGTAGAATAAGTCAAATCAACAACTCCGGAATCCCCGCTATTCTCCCAATTTCAAGAGCATTGCTTCTCTCCATTGATGTTTCAGTTACCAATTCTTTCTTGATATATTTCATAAAAGGGACGGAGTTCATACTGAAGGATGGTCTACAATTGTCTCGACAACTCTTCCATTACTTCAATTTGTTGTAAAACATTCAATACCCCGTCAGAAGAAATGAGACTTTTATGCGCCTTCAGTCCTTTTTCTCTGCAAAAATTTCGCTTTCAATAATTGTGGATTCGCCATACTCCCAGAAGAGTAAAACCACCAGTTATCGATGTAGTAATGATAACTGCCGGAATGAAAGACTGAACTTTGTACAGCCAAGCGTCTTGTTGCTAGCATACTTTACATAAAACGTTATGACGTATAAGCGCTCAATTTTTTTCACAGCAATTTTAGAACCCTTCTTCTGTACATGAATATAAAGTCCAATGTCTTCTGATATTATTCTTGCAAACCGAAATTTTCTTCAAGCGTTACTTCCTTTCTATGAATTTGTTATTCTTGCTTCAATTCATGACGCACCTTTTCTATTTTTGGTTAATCAGCATGAGATTATCCTTTAGATTTTAAAAATTCAAATATGTCAATCAAAATACACGAAAATAAACTAACTAAAAATGAAATTGCAACAATGGATTTCTTTATGTAAATACTTAGGGTTAGTAGAATAAAGCTGTAACAGTTTTCCTATTTGGTGAAACTTGAGTAATAAGAACTAAACTAAATGTTTCCTTATTTTACACTGCCTCCCCTATTCCTTGAAAAAATGCCTTTCGTTTTGTTTCGAAATAAACTTCTGTAAAATGTTTTAGTTATAAATACTTTTACCAAACAACACATTAACCCTTAACTTGGGGAGGTGCGCTCTGTCAGACGGCTCAAGTCTTTCGGTCACCTCTATTCTTAGTTCAAAAGAATGGATTGACCCTGTAGCTTCCTGTTTCCTGATCTTCACTACACGTGCACTTTTTCAACCGGTTTCAGAGGATGCTTTTTTAAATATTTCAGCTATTTCTTAGTGCGACGTCTGTGAGATCGCACCTCCCTTTTAGTGTTCCGGTTTTATACAAGGCTTAGCACATGGCTCTAAAACTTGGTGCTCTAAACGTCTTCCAACCTACTGATCCTCGTTATGAAGCAGAGCTCCAGAAACTTTTAAATGAAGTGGAAATTTCACATTGACTGATTCTGATGGGTATGTTTAAATATAATTATTGTTATAGTGCTAATGTGTTTTGAAATTTTTTTAAAATATATTAATATACCAAGAGAAATAACTACAGAATTTGCAGGCTGTATTTTATACTTATACTTAACCTTTATGTTTAAAATGTCCTCGAAAACCGATGATGCCAATAAAAAAATGGTCAATTTTACCCATTGTCAATATTTTTATTTTTCATATAATTGTTGGATTTTCCTTTATATTATTTTTATATACCTTTATATACTGGAAAAAATATATGATTTAAAAAATAATAAGTAATGTGTTTCTTTCAAGAATATTATTTGTTGTAACATGTAATTTGAGAAGAAAATATATCTTTCAACGCAACTACTTTTTTCAAAATAATACATTTTAAAAAATGTCTAAAACATATTTATATATCTGAAGAATATATAAATATGTTTTAGACATTATAACAATATATAAAAATATCTGAAGAATATATTGACATATTTTTAATCTAATACTTTTATTAGAAAATGTAATTTTAGTGTAAAGAAAAAGCCATCTCCTAGACCGCACCTCCCCAGTAAAGTCCAAAATTTTCACCTCCCTAATTAAAGGTTAAGCATGTCTTAAACATAGAAATTGTCATTAAATTTCAAAACATGAGACAAGTTTGCTAAAAATAACGTCTTTAATGCAAACACCAACAAACATGCATAAGATTAATGGAGCGCATTTGAAATTGAAGACACAAATGGAAGTTAAAATAACGAGTTTTTTCATTAATATGTCTGGTACAGCTTCACGTCGATAGATGGCGTATCTGTCGAGTACGAAGTTTTTGTTAATTGTTATTGTGTAAAAACGTTTAGTGTGTGTGTAAGAATGATTCAGTGACCTAGACGTGGCATCCAATTGTTGGAGGTGTCCTAATCTGTAACAGTCTACCTGAAGAGACACAAAAAATGTGTCTGAAAATAAAATGGTGTTCAACAGAAAGAAATGAGTTTTATTTGAAGCGAATTACAATGACTATTTAAGGAATTGAATAGTTTTAAACATAGAAATTGTTACTACAATATGCTCGTGACCTCGGTGGCCTGATGGTAAGATCTCGGTTTGGGAATTGGAGGATTGTAGATTCGAGTTCCGATTTCACAGAAGAACCATCATGTCTAAGCAGATCATGTCATTTGACTGTGGTACAAAATAATGAGATCCATCCCGAAATAACCCAAGCATTGTTTTAAAACGAGACGTTAATTGAAGTAAATTATGCTAACCCAGCTATGACGGGAAAAACATATTGCGTGTTGGTTGTGGTATTTGAATTACAATACTATCAGACTAATAATTCAAAGAAATTAAACTACTTTGTGTCTCCTATCTTTAAAATACACAATCATTATTTAAATGCCTGTGTCACAGAATTAATCTTCTCTTTTTACGATCTAAGCAGAGAGATATTTAACATTATTTTTGATAACTCCCTCAAAAAGAAAAAATATTAATGATAAAGCATATTAATGAAAACATAATTTGAACGAATAAATATTTTTTTTAAAAACGGTCCTTTTTTGAAATATGTTTACATATTCGTCGGAAAAAAGAAACGAATGTGAAATATTTTATAATTACTGATAATCGATGTTAATCTTTGAAAGTGAGAAAATTGTGAGCATCAACTTTTATAATAAAATTCTTTAATTAAATTATATTTTTTAAAAAATATTTTTTACCGTTCCATAATATCCGTATCGGTACTCACTTTGAACTCTTGCTTCCAGAATTGTTAAGAAGAAAAATTTGTAAATATTACTCCAACATGAAATAAATATTAATACTGCAGATGCTATAAGTATTAATTCTTCAAAACGCCAAATAAAAAGAATAGAGGCATAATCAAAGTATCGAAAGCTTTGAAGATCATTTTAAAATGCGCTTTGGTTAAATCTTTGAGTATTTGAAAGTATATTCCCGCATTAATTATTAAGAATCACTTCAAATAATTTATTATTATCGTACTAAATTCCACAGAGAAACTTGTTATTGAGTAAATGAAAGTTTTAATGAATAAAAATAATTTTAGAATAATTAATATTATATAACTTCAATTTAATTACAAATATATATAAATTCGAAAAATGATGACCATAATTAAAATTTATATTTTTGAGTATCTGAGTGGCCAAATTATTATGATTATGCCCTCAATACAGTTTTGGATGACTTTTAGCCCGTAATACTGCTCGCATTCTTCGTGGCATAGATTCTGTGAGATGTTGGTAGGTGGTAGGAGGAATTTGACCTCATATCCGATGAACTGCACTTTCTAGTTCCTTCAGATTGGACGGCACTGGATCCAGCTTTCTGATGCCCTGTTCGATCTCATCCCACAAATTCTTAATTGGATTGAGATCTGGTGATGTGCGGGCCAACGAAGGCAAGTAAAGTCAGCGTCCTGCTCTTAGTACCATCTGACGACAATACCAGCTGAATGACAAGGAAAATTGTCTTGCTGAAATCATGTATCCCCGGAAGGGTACACCATTAATATAACAGGATGTACTTGATCTGCGAGGACACTTAAATGCCCTTGGGCATTCAGACGTTGTTCCACAGTAATCAAAGGACCCATGCAATGTGAAGAAAACATTACTCAAACCATAATACTGCCTTCACTAGTTTGAAGTGTTGTGGCAATGCAGTTGGGGTCTATGCTTTCGTGCTGTTTTCGCCATATCCGAGCCCTGCCATCTGCATAGTGTAATTTAAATCGCTATTCATCAGACCACATGACAATTTTACAGTCATCTACTGTCCAATCCATATGCGCCTTTGCAAACTGGAGACGTCTGCTCTTGTTCAAGGCTGATAACAGAGGCTTTCGAGCAGATCGTTGGCTCCCACAACCTATAGGGTGCAATGTGTGCCAAACAGTTCGTTCAGAGACGTTCGCAGTTGCTTATTCATTAAGATTCCCCGCTATATGACGTACTTTTGCTCTTTTGTTACCCTTTTGTTGGAGTGGACAACTTTGTTAAGTCCCCTTTCAGCTCGAGTATTCAGTAGCCTGTAACAACCACAAGCCTGACTTTGAAATCAGTTTTCCTGCTTGGTAGTCCACTCTCTGTACACATTAATAACTGCTGCTCTCGCAAGAGCAGCCCTTTTGCTGATATTGGTTCTGACGCTTCAAGCGCCTACGATCATCCCGCCTTCAAACTCAGTTAAGTCACGTTTTTTGCACACATTTCCACTCGTAACACTGCAATTGATGGTTCACTTGTCTTGTATTCCCTTTTTGTAGCTATCTTGCCCTCTAGTAGCAACACTGTAATGCAATAGCTCATTTTGCGTAAAACCATCAGGTGGTCATAATAATTTGGGCACTCAATGTATGTATGTGTGTGTGTGTCCTCTCTAACAATAAAATACACATCTAACAATAAAAATGATCTAAGTGAAATTAAAAATGTTATCCTATCCAGTTTCCTTCACCAAATGTTCTAATGAATTACAAATGTTATATTTTTTTATACAAGCCTTGGGACCTATAAACCATATTTAGTAAAATAATCTTGAGATATTCAAATAAAGAGAAGGCTCCATAATGTTGCTATAAACATTGAGCGAATTAAAAAAAAAATCATTATTTTTGTCTAATAAAAACGCGCAAATTTAGACTATTCCTTTGACCGTCTCAAAGAAAACATGCCTATCACTATTTACAGCAGTTTAACCATGGATGATCCTTTCTCATATTATGAATTTGTTTACTGCGATAAATAGTGATATTTAGAACTTCCTAATTTGGTCAGATTTGGTAACAGGTGAAAGAAACATTTTTTTATTTAGACGTTGGAATATTTAATTGAATATTAGTTCTTATGTTCAAAAGATTGTATAAAATTTAGATTTCGTCATTTTTCCGGAAGTACTTTTATTGACTGGAAAAATGAAACATTATCATTTACGTCATTTAAATCCTTTTGAAAGTTAAATGGAAGATTAAAGATATTGCATACATTAAAAAATATATTCTCCAATGTACATAAAACTTCAAACCTGAAGATTGTTTTTCTATACTCATATTTATTTATTTAAAAAAATGTGGTTTCAGCAAAGATAATTTGTTTTAATTGAAGTTTAATCACTTCCGCTTTAGTTAAAATTCAAATTTTACGCGATCTGACAGAGAATTAGAGAGTGATTACATAGCAAAATGAACAGAAAGCATAGTGAATCTATAATAATATATGACCATCAAAATTTGAAGTTTCAAAATATTTTGCTGAAAAACTCGTAAGGCACCAAATTGTGCAAAATACTTTCTTCAGAATTTTAACGATCATTATTCAAGATGAACCAGTTAGTCCTTAAAGGCAGCTAATATAAAATAAATCCCCATTTATAAATAATAAATATTGATTCATGGTATTTGAAAATGACTTTTATCTAAAAATCAGCATAAAACAATTTTTAATTACTTTTTAGAATATAAATTTTTAAAAAAATGTAATTGGGTTGAAATTGTGTTATAAAACTTGCTCCTGCAGGAACTATAAATAATTTTAAATAAAATTATTACATTTTAAAATATATTGGTTTGTAATTCTATTTTTTGAATATTCCATCCAAAAATACCAGAAGTATCTCCCATATCGAAACGAAAAATGTTGTAAATCCTTAAGCGGAGTGTTTAAACTTATTTATTAATTAATTTAATTCATAATTTATTTATTTTCATCGTAAATCAGTTCATGTTATTTTATTTTAATATGATATCTTATTCCCTAATCTAAATTCCACTTTTTAATTTAATTAATTCAAACACGCGTTTTAAAAATTGCCAGTTGGCTTATTTTTATTCTCATACCCCGAGCGAAAGGATAAAAATAGTGAACGCCTATGTCATTTTTTAAAGATACCTAAGTTCCCTTTCCTTAATCTCACAAAGCGGAGACGATTTCCAGCTTCTCAATCACATCTCCAGGATGGCGCATTCTCATTGGAGCAGCAACATCTCACCCTCACACAGGCCTCCTACATACAACCAGACAAGCTGATCAACTTAGTCTCCTTTTCTTCTCCAGTTATTGCGCCAGAACCCTAACAGCTCTTTAAAGGCTTGGAGAAAGCCTCGTTTCACGAGGCGGGAGCTACGTGCAAATATCAGTAGCCTTTCCGAAATCGATCCATGGCAAAGGAACCCCTAAAAAATCGCTTAGTAGAAGCACCGAGTGACAAATTTCTGACCCGTTTCGCTCGTGTCCGGATGGAAAAGAAAGGTTTTTCATTGAACAAATCATCTCTTCTATGGAAAACGAAAAAATCCAATGAAGTAATTCTAAATTTGTTTTCCTAACGCTAAGAGAGTCTGCATATGTTACACACATAATATTATAAGCATCTGCATATGTTATGCAATTATTGATATACAACTGTTGTTGTATCATTGCTGTTGCAACTAAAAAATCATGTTTAGTTACAACAACGATGTTAATTTCTGGTTAAAAATGTTACTAAGTAGTTTACTTTTAGACGCTATGACTGATGAGTTTTTTTTAATTCCTACTGCATGAAATAATTTCGTATACATTATTAAGTAACAAAGGTTGATTATTTCAGAGCATTTTTTTAATAAAGAAAAGATTTAAAAAATAACAAAGAAAGCAGTCAAGCTATAAATATATATATATATATATATATATATATATATATAAGCATATGTAGACATATATTATAAATTACGTAGTTGCGTAAAAAAAGATGCAAATTGCTATGAAATGAACTAAAATTTTCACGGGATAAAACTTTAAAAAATACCAAATTAAAATTTTTATATGGACCCAGTACAAAAAAATTCCCAATGATTAAAATGTGCCGCATCCTTTAATATAGTGAACTGCTGCAACAACAACTGCTCCTCTTGTGCAATTTTGTCCTAATCTGTTCTTGTTTCTGGAAAGTGAACTGTTTTTTTTTTCTTTTTTCCCCCTTAGACAACGTACTGTTATTTTTTCCTTACCTTTATTTAATGGGTTCGATGAAAAGGTTATCAGAATCTAGTCAATAAATAGTAATATTTTTTCTGCATTCCATTTTATTTTGTCAAATTTAATGTTTTTCTGGAAAAGGCGCCGTCTTGTGAACATTTTGGAATTAATTTTTTTTTTCGAAATTCCGTGAGCGCATCTCTTGTATAGTCTATATATCAAATTTCATTGCAATCTGTTCACCCGTTTGCGTTGTATGATGCTGTTTATAGGGGAAGTTTAATTATAACTACACTATATGTGTGTGTGTGTGTATTCTCTACGTATTGTATTCCCTTAAATATAATAGATATATAATTCCACTATTACGCCAGTTTTATAAAACAATATCGGCAGTAATATGAATCTTCTTTGAAATTCTGAATGCTGAAAAGTTAAAAGAAATAATTCCAAAAATTATTCTGCTTCAATGATATTTTTGATTTTTTTTTTCATTTTTCATAAAAATAGTTCAGATAATTAAAGATTTATTATTATTATTATTATTAGAGCTGCATACAGGCAGAACCCTATACGACAAAAGGATGATATTATTTCTTAGAAAAGTAATTTTTACGTTGAAAGAATCCACATAAAGTTTATCAATTCTGAGAAACTACGAATATATCATCTAGTATATAATAAAGTCAAAGGAAACGTCTATTTACTAAACCCCGAACTAATTCCTCATTATCATAGATATTGCTTTAAGGAATACAAATCTTATATTAATAACTTAACGTTCCATTTATCAAAGAATCTGATAAACTCTTTTCATCACCAGATTTAATAGACTAAATATTTTTCTTGGATATTTTAATTTACACTTATGTTTATTTTTCAAGTCTTTCGATATTGAAGTCATTTGGGAACCAAAATATTGACTCTCATCAAGTTGAATGCATCAATGCAATTTATATGTGCAGTGAAATAGCATCAGTTTCCATGAATTTAAAGACATTCTCCAATTCAGTTAAGGTTTTTTTTTATGTTTGGAAAATTCAATTTACATCTCTAGCATTCAAAATAATTCTAGCATAATTTTGAAATGAATAAGACTTTTTGAATAAATATCTACTGAAATATATTCCATTGAAATGGAAAGTGGTTGAGGATTTATAACATTTTTCGTTTCCTCCCCGACACAATTTTGTTGTGAAAACGCAGTGAAAGTAATTTTTCTTACTTTTGCTAAAGAGTTTACTTCAGCGTATGATGTGAAAACGTTAGGAAAATATTTGTATCTGCTTTTTACTGAATAAAATTCATCGAAACTCTAGGGGAAATCTATAATAATCTTTAAAGTAAATTTATTTGTGGTGATAATAAACTATCACAGAATATGGGCAATAATTACTCAAAATTTAAAAGAAAATTAAATATTTTTTGTGATTATATTATAAAATGCTCTAAATGATTAGATAATAATTAAAAGCATCTTTATAATATATTTATTAACATCCATTTGCTTTTCATTAGAAAATATAAATTCTTTTATATTACATCTTTATGCATTTTATATTTAATTTATGTGTAATAAAAATTTGAATATCAGAGAACCGTGTCGGAAAAAGGCAATGAAAGCAAAAATATATCATAATCATCATTTTTTTAGATTCAAAGTTAAAAGTATTACGGTATTTTTTTATCTCCTTTATTGCACAATGTGAATATAAATATTTTTGCATTGTTTTATTTATTATTATTTATATTCATAGATATTTAATTTTCATTGAAAGGGACTAGATATCCTTGTTCCGGATACAAAGATGATTGAAATGAAATTTTTGTGCTCGGTTATGAAAAGAATTACTAAATTAATAGCACGGCTTTCGCCGTAGAATGGGTTTTAATGTAAAGTTCACTTTTTGCTTCTGGTTCTCTTATCACGAGTCACAACTTGAAAGATATTTTTTCATCGTACTCAGAACTTCTAATAGAACCCATTAGCACTGAACGTCCATCCATGTCGATTGGACACCTGTGCCATTTTAGTTCGTTCTTCTTTCCGCATTTTAGTAGGGAATTTGAAAAAAATTTGTGTCTTTTACTCATTTTCCATGGTGATTACAAAGAAAAAGTGTTGTAGTTCTAAGTTAATTTGGAAAGATTTTACAATTTATATCTAAAGCGTCCACTAGTGTCGTTTCGACACCAAGGCAATTTATCACTATAAATAACTGTCGTTCAACAAACGATAGTTCACTAAGTAAAACCAACTTCCCATAGTACTATCGCACATTGTTTGGCCTTGAATGCAGAATTATTGGGTTCACAGCGGGAATGTTGTATTTAAAATTGTTGTATCTAATGGTTTCGTTACACAGCATTTGCCTAAATGCTTATTAAAAAAAATCATTCGATTTTCGAATCTTGTGCAGAGCAGATACCCTGAAACGATGGCTCGTAGAAAAGGTCTAAACCCTGATGAAATTCTAATGTATTGCGATAGCGTTCCGAGAAGGAATCCGATGGTGGTGAGCTGTCTTGCGCTAATTTAGATTCCGATGAAGACATAAGATTGAGTAAAAGTGACTGCGAAGAATCTGAAGGAGTAATTTGTAAGCAATTTGTTTTGTTACACATTTTCATAATATAAAGGGTCATAATATATGATTATTACATGAAATAATATTAAACTGTTATAAAACAAAACCCTACTGAACAGCAGTCGGGCAATTATTTAGTTATTACAATTATTTATATATCTTATATAGCGGTGTCAAAAAGACACTGATGGACATTTAAGAGTAACCCAGAAATTCTAGTGTTAAAATTGTAAAATGTGGTGTCAATTTCGAAATCTTAAATCGTCAAATGATTTAAGATTCACCGGATCAATTTTTTGAACAATAAAAACAACGTTACGAGATATGTGAACCATAATACCGCGACAAAAAGAAATGAAATTGCTAAAACACTTTCTGTCATGGGAGATTACCATTCATAATGTCAACAGGTATACAGTGTTGACATTATCTTGGGCAGAGTTTATACTACCGAACAATTTTTCCAGGTGCACACATTCCGACAAATTTCTGAATATTTATTTCCCATACTTTTTCAAGAACGCCGGCAGGTTGACGAAAAGACGGGAATATCAACTAGTTGTAAATAGAGAATTATTCATGAAATTTCAAAAGTGTTTCAGTGAATAAAAGCTCTTCTGAACGTGTGAAGAAATAAAATAACTATTTTTTTATTTTTGTTTTTATAAGTGAAATATTTTTGATGTTATTCTTCCCCATATGTACTTTTAAGAAAGAGCTGAGTAACGGCTAGTCCGATTCTTAAAAGTTTGAACATTCTTTACCAAAATGGATATGTGTCGCAGTGTGTTTATTTTAGAAACTGATGCTATAAAACTTTGAAAAGACATTTATTGGAAAACAATTCTGAACAACTCTGGTCATATTTGGTTTCAATAATTGGACTTGTGTACTCAATTTACTCTTAATTGGACTTGTGTAAATTTTAGAGACATTTCTCAGGTAGTTACTTTTTTTTTTCGAAATACTCTTTAAACTCATTTTTTATAAGAAATTGAACTTAAAGGAAATACAAAATTTTACGACTGAGTTTTTAGTTTAATTTAACATTAACTTCCCATTTTAAAACAAAACTTGGGCTATTTTGGAACGTGCCCCTTGAACCATGCTCAGATAATGAGGACGACACTTCAACTGAAGGCCCTTCTCCAAATTTTCCAGCACATCATCGAGAGTACATTCGGTCTCGACGGATTTAGCGCTCATCAGACATGTTCTTTGGTGGAATCGGGTCTCGAACCTGAAACTCTCCGGTCCGAAGCAGAAACCTTACCGAGTTTGGGTGTCTCTGGAAATTTTTTTTTTTTTTCCTTTTTTGAAAATTAGTTGAAATTAGTTGAAACATGATATTTTACATGCACTTTGAGACTGAAAAATTTATAATAATATAATACTGAAATAATATCTAGCGTTGAATTTTCCATTTAAAAAATATACATTTAACATAATTAAATTCAAATTAAACAGAAATTTTATCCGTTTATATCTATTTAAACATATTTAATTTATATTTAATGGTTCTTGTATTTCTCCTTAATATTTTTGGTCTAAGAATTATTGTACTTTCACTGAGAAATAAATTTCAAATTTTTTAACTTATTTAGGAAAAATTTAATTACATTTTCAAAAATCACAATTTATTTGATTATTACTATAAAAGTGTTCTAGAACTTTCATTTTACCGATTAAAGTTGACATTTCTAAGTGAATATCTTTTTTTTTCAAGCCATTCAAGTATTTTTAGTATATTATTATTTAAATTTTAATTCATTGATTTAGATGTTTTATTTATTATCTTTGAAACCTTTTACAAAACTTATTATACAATGCAAGTTAACATTTTCAATAATAATACGATTAAGGAAAAATAATGATTTACACAAATTGAACAATAACAATTTGGTGAAGTTCTTATTCCTAATTCCGCAATCTTTGAAACAGATAAGATACCTGAAAATTCTCTTCTCTGAAAAGAGGTTATTATGGTGTAAAAATTAAGGGAAAGTGGCTACAATGTGTTCAAATTAAGTGAAGAGCCAAAAGTTTAACAACTAGTTTATTAAAAGAACCTTAAAAATCCCACCTTAATAAAACACGAATGCTCTAGGAGACTGGTGAAGCAGAATGCCACAAAAATGTTGGTGTGGGCTTTTTATAATGTATAAAGATGGTGTTGTCACTAGATTAACAAATGATTGAAACACAAAGACAATCACCCTGCGGATGCGACAAGGTGTCAACAAAAAAGCATGAATGATAATGCTTATTCTATTTTACTAAAGATGAACATCTTAAATTTTTGGATTAACCTATTAAGCTTATGTTCAGTTAGTAACTGATATTTTAAAGATGAATAAATCTTACAGAAGCATTACTAATCAAACATTTGGATAGTATTTTTGATAATATCAATTTTTTAATGTTGTTTACTGTTTAGGTCAGACGTCAAAAATGCACTTACCGGTCGTTCGTTGTATTTTTATTCGTATTTCCTTAGTTCAAAACTCTTTAGAATATGCATATGTAGAGTTGAATCTGATTTATAATATAAAATCCTTCACAAAGTCATAATATTACGCAGAATAATTATTACATTTTAAGCATGTTTAGAAATATTCAAAAATTTAAGAGCTTCTAGCAATAACTTGAAATGACTTTTATCTTGCTGTTAAGCTTCAATGTTTAGAAAAACACTAAAAGAATTTAGATTCGTTTTTATCTCATAATTCCAAAGAAATCTCAGTAGTGAATTTAAAATAAAATTGCTCTCATAATTATAATGTGCACGTCTTATTATCATTTATACAGCTTACAACTTTTTAAACTGTATATAATGTAAAGATTCATAAGTTGATGTAAGAAATTCGTTGACTAAAAGTAATTTGAAGGGAAAAATATTTAACTCATATTGAATTTTATAATACGGATTACATTCATATATCGGGACTTGCAAATTAAATCAGTTAAATTATATTTCCTTCCGAAGTGATAAATATATTCCTATATGTGATACTTCCTATATGATTCCACAAAGTTTTAATTTCAGTTTCAGAGAATTTTATCCACGATATCGTTTATAGTTTAACATATGAATCAAAAAATATAAAATTTCGGAACTTAAATTCAAATCATGAATATAACCATGTTTAAATCTTTAAAATTAATTGACATTTTTAAAGCATTTTTTCATTATTTGTAGATAACTTCAAAGCATTATTAAATTCTTATTCGTTCTTTGTTCTGCATATGAAAGCATGAATTCGGAATTCAAAAATAATTCTTCAGTTGAAGCCGAATGTATAAATAATTTAATAAAATTTCATTAGCTCTAAAAACATTAAAAAAATGTCATTTATTTATATAATAATATAATTATTTATTACGGTCGTTCTCAATAAAATTCAGCTTTCAGCTCTCAGCTTTCAATTCTTTGTAAAGCATTGGAAAAATTAAGCAAACTACTTGCTATCATGTGGAAACCAAACTCCATTAAGGCTTAAATGCCATCCGATAATAGAGTTAATACACATTTTCATATATTCGTCACATATGTGCATGTTTTATACATTCTCTCTTTTCTCTTTATAAATATAAATAAGTAATTTTTGTGTGCTAAAAATCTTGAATTTCTTAGTATATACATTTCACTAAATAAGTTCATAATGTAATAAATATTTTATCTCAAAATTCAAATGAAATCTATTTAAAAATTTATTAAACTATATTAAATAAATTGATGGTTTATTATATGGATTTATTAGATTATAATTTCAAAATAAGGATATTTTTAAGAATTTTTAAGTATGATTTGATAATTGTTATTTAGAGAAGAACAAATTAAATTGCTTTACTATAAAATCCCAAACATTCGGAGAATAAAAAATACTACATATTTCCTTCTTCGTGACGAATTTATGAATAGATATAAGTCAAATATCTATTTTTGAAACAAATTTAATTATTTTTAAACGAAACGTGTAACGGATTTTAAAAGATTAATGCAAATTTTCTATTAAGATTTTTTAATAATATTTTCAGAAAAATAAATAAATTCATTTGTCAGCTCTTGGTAACTTATCCGCTAATTATTAAAATAAGTTATGTTGCAATATAAGATTTTGATATTTTATAAATGACTTAAATTTGAAAAAAATAAAATGATATATAGAATATTTCATAGTATGTTAATTGGGCGTTCTAAAAAAATGTCTACATAAAGTATAAATTATCATTTCATTTGAATACTTTACAAAATTATCAATCACTAAATGAAGTTTCCCTTTTTTTGTTAGAATAGCAAAATGCTAAAACAATAATTTTATTTCGCATTTACATTTGAAAACGAAAAATACAAATGGAATGAGATGAACGTTTTCTAAAGGAACATGAACAATACGCTTTGCTTATTAAAAATTAATAATTAGTTTTCTAATATTAAAAAAAAAATATCTTGCTTGTTTAGGACTTATTGCTTATTTTGTCCTTGCTTGTTAGGGAAATTTAGAAATAATTTACTAATTAAGATCTCGCTTCCAATTCTTAGAATAATCAATTATAAGGATAAGCTTTTACTTTTTATGCAACTTTCGAAATCATATGCGTTTAATTTTTCCTTGTATGGAACAATACTGTTTCATATGTAATGTTTTGGCCATTTAGGAATAACCATCAATTTGTACTAATGGATTATTAAATTAGGGAGAAACAGATATCATTTTGTATTACTCGAAACATATGTAGGGTCATAATGCGTTGCTCTATTATCAGTTCTTAGGGCTCGCAATGATTGTTATTGAATTGATAAATATTTTAAGTCAATGATAACTTATTTATTCACCAGACTGAACAAAATAAAAAGTTACATAACATCGCTGTACATTTTTCGATTTCTGAGGGAAGTATCTTAAGTTTAATGTTTGACTTGTTTTGTAGATCAGGGTATAGAACAGTAAAATTACTAATGAATGATATATCAAAGACATTGGGTGACATATGTTTGAATTTCACGACATTGTGATGTGTTTATATTCTATTTATAAGACTGTTTCTTATTTATTAATGTTGTAATTTTATTTCTGCTTTTCTAAGTTTATTTCTGTTATATATAAAATTTATTTCTGCTTCATTTGTTTTACTATTTTTCTAATTAAATGATTCTTTTAGGGTCCCATAAGCAGTTTTTGAATGGTATTCATATGTGAAAAACATATCATGTCATGTCTACATGCTATCTCGTGTTTTAGTACATGAATAATTGTCAGTTAAAAGCAGACCACGAGAAGTTAATCAGGCTGTCACGTTTGAGTCTAATGAATTGTTACACAGTATAATTAAATACAGCACACTATTAATGATGATTCTGCATATTTTCAAACTATATTATCCTATATTTTGCATCATTATTGTGTATTTTTGTAGTATGTATCCCATTCTTTCGCTAATCGCTCTGTGTTTGGATAGACAATGCATAATCGCTTTATGGACTGCAACATCAGCTGCACATGCGCAGTGATTTTGTTCCTGTGCGAGCCCATTGTTATATATGGAAGTTAGTCATAATGTAATGGCTCTTCGGTGTATATAATACTCACGCAATTTTATGAGTAATCCACAATATTCGTGATTTGCTGAATGCTTGCAAATTTCTTCTGTAAAGTTGTTTGTTAGATTATATGTTACTTGTGACACTTCCAGATAAGCTGAAATTAAATCTTTAACAAACCTAACTTGTAGAATATAGAGAAGAAAGGCTTCCACTAAAAAAGGTCAATAGAGGTCCACTAAAATCACCACTGTATATTAAATAAATTAATGATTATCCAGTTTCGTTGAACAAAACAAAGCTCATATTTGGAGGAATGGTGATTATTATTTAGCCGCGTTAAATTGTTGCTTCTAATATTTTGATGAATGCATAAATCAATTCTTTACAGCTTCTTTTTTTCAAGAAATGCTTGGTTATAAATATCAATTCTTATTTTGGAGCCCGTAAAATATTCTTAATCTTCTAACAAACATTCTTAGTTTCTTACATTATTATCAGCCCTGACATAACTTTCATGGAAAAATATATACATGAAAATTCATTGGAGCATTCAGATTTAATTCTGAGATATTACTAGATCCTTGTATTTTTCCTCCATCAATATTATAATGCTTATTTTGGAAAATTTATTATTCCTTTCAATATTTTTAACGAATTGAAAATATTTATGAATTAACTTTATGAAAATATAGCAAGTTATAAGCAAGATTTCTAAATGATTAAAAATTTGAAAGCAAAATGATATCCATGAATAGGAAAATTTCAACATAAACAAATGTCAGCAAAGAAAAACTCTTGTAAGACTTAAATTCACCAAAACATTTTTGGAACATTTCATAATCTAGTTAATCATATCAAGATTTTATAGTAAGCAATTCTAACAGAAGATGTAACCAGATATCAGAAAGTGATGCATATTAAATGATGAAACAAGATGTAAAAACAAGATGAATTGCATATTTTACATAATTTTTCTGGACTTTCCCTTCTTTTAACAAAAATAAGAAAATTAATTAATAAAGATACACATAATTAAGTATCTTTATAGTAGAAACATGATAAAAATTATAATCTGAATTTAAATTGAAGCATGTTCCATCAATCATAAAAAATAGTGTTTTTTTAGAAACCAGGTGCGACAGCAAGTAACAATTCCTTTAATGAAAATATTTAAATTTAAGTTTTTAATAGGGATTTCACACTATCTGATATGGAAATATATTTAAATAGTGGAAAAGAATGCACTGAAGAAAAATGAGTTTTCGAAACCTACCGTTAAATATAAATATCTAGGACAAAGTAAAGCTCTTCAAACATAATTTGAATGCTTAATTGAATAATGCTTAGAAAAAGAAACTACCATTATTGTAATTCAGATATCTCCTAGGCATCACATAATATTTCGAGTATCTATGCTAAATCATAAGAAAGCTTTTAGGGTGTATAGCAGTTCTATAGTGATACAAAAACGTGTATAAACAAGAATTCCGTTAATACATTTTATCTCTTATTTTATATTGTTAATGAATAGTCTCAATTGGTCACAGCATTCATGTTGAGAAATATGTGAGCATTTGTGCAATAGGAACCTAAATGTCATTCGTTTTATTTTTAGCAATTTTGATTGAGAGAAAAATTTCTAGCACAAGCAAAGGTTAAATCTCAAATGTTTGCTTTGAAAATCGAAATATTAGAATTCAAACAAAATGGGTGAAGCAATGTTCTCAGATGTACAAGCCACTGATATTACGTGAGGGAAATAGAGTGAAAAGGAAAGAAGTAAGTAAACATGTTTTTCGACTTTTATAGAAATTCAATGCATCAAACAGGAGGACACAAACAAAAGTGGCTTACGACTTTTTTTGTTTTATCAATGGATGGAATTTTTGAAAGCACAGGTAGAATGGATGAAAAAATAATTTTTAAGTGAAGATTGTGAAGATTCATTTGTTGCCCGAGTAATATTGTTTGCATATGTATTGATCGCGATATATTTAATCAGGAATTCTTGCATCTGAGAGTCTGAGTTGCTATTCTAGAGAAAAAATGCGTATGAGTGAGAAAAGATAATAATTAAATATACATGAGCCTAGCCGTAAATTTTGCTGAAGATAACAATGTTTAAGATAAAAAAAATTTCATTTTGGTTCGTTTAATGAATTATTAAAGGTCGAATTTAATTATTAAAGGTCGAAATAGATTGGCATTAATTGTCTGAATCACATTAAACTATTATTAAACTACATTACTATCTCGTTATGTTTGCCAAATCAGAAGATTTATATTAAAGAATATGTTTAAAAAAATTCTAAATTTAAGGCAACACAAAAAAAAAAACAATTCAATGTAAGTCATAATTGCTTTACTTTTTCCTTTCATTGTGAAAAGATTCAAAGTTGAATGAAAAAATTATTTATTACCGTTTTCATTAGAAGTTGTAAAGTAAAGATAACATGGAATGAATCTTAATTAGGTGATTAATCCTTCTTTTCAACAATGAGCTTTCTTTCCCTGAATTTATTTACATTCATTTATGAATTGTTACTCTATTATTCGCTGAAATCGAATTTCATCTAGTATTACTTTTAATTTCGAG
Source organism: Argiope aurantia (assembly GCA_026543865.1). NCBI lineage: Eukaryota > Metazoa > Arthropoda > Arachnida > Araneae > Araneidae > Argiope > Argiope aurantia. Next base: position 291,640 of record JAPMOR010032985.1, on the reverse strand, counting down.
TAACTCAACAAAAAATATAGTCTTCAAAAATTCTCATAAAAAAGTGTGTGCAATGCTGTATCACTGAATAAGACAAAGTTTCACGGTAATATAAAAGCATAATTTAAATTCCTTCTCTCATTATTCAGAATTTGTACCCATTGAATATTATTTTGTATGAAGAGTCCTTACTCGATTGTTAATATAGTACGGAAATTTTGAAAATCTGCTAGTTGCACATTTTTCACAACCTCAGTAGAGGATGAATGATAATTCTAACATTAATGAAATACAAAAACAGTTTCATTTATAATAGAAGAGGAAAAATAAAATTGAAATTGTTCTATAATAGCACAAATTATTTCATGTTTAATACACATATGCTTTAAAATGAGTAGGGAGGAAGTGGGTTGTGCATTTTAATGATACGAAAATGAACAAGAAAAATTATCTAAAAAATTTAGATTGAATTACAATGCAACTGCCTTTATGGCAGAAGTGGTCACAATCAGAAATGCTCTGGAATTTGCCGCTAAACGCAATATAAAAGGGGCGAAAATAATCTCTGATTCAAGATCGCCTTTAATGGCTCTAGATTCCGTTGGTGAAACAAAAAAAATAATGTTGGATATAAAAGAAAAAGTGGCTGAACTTGGTGTTCAAATGATCTGGATCAGAACTCATCAGGGGTAAATTGGAAATGAAAGAGCAAATACACTAGCCAAGGAAGCTTTAAATTTTAAAAAACAAAGAAATGTCTTTTCATGAGTCCAAAATCAACTCAAAAATGAGATTAAAAAAACTAATAATTGAGAATTGGCAGGAGAAATGGAATAATTCCATCAATGGGTGAATAACATGTCATCAATTTAAAAGTGTTTCTGTTAACCAAATTGAGGGTGATTTATACCTTAACCAAGTATACACTGGCGTGGTGTATTTTCTGTATACCAAAGTCGTTTCTTTAGCCAAAGTTCGAATTGTCAGTGTGGCACGAAGATGAAAATCACTTGATCAAAGTCTGTGCTCTACGGCAAGAACATAGACTGAGATGGCCAAGAAATTGGATGTCTCTTAAAGTCGAAGAACTCATAAAAATTCCAGTCATTAAATCTTCTATTAGGGACATTTTGTCAATTCTTTTGTATTTAGTTTTCTCCTAATGTAAAAAGTTAATAGTCATGTAATGTATTTTATACATAATTTAATATGTAACTTAAACTGTAATATTTTTTTCTATTCTTTTTCTGTACCAATATTTGTTTCTTCTAGAGGGTTCTTTATTGTTTTCAAGGGTCCAATGTCATCAAGTGTAGTTTTTTCCTTCGTGCTAGGTGGGGTTCTCTCAAATTTCCAGCATGGCTTCTAGATAGATGTCAGGCTATCGTTCAGTACACATATGTTTCAGTGAAATAACGAAAGAAAACGCTTCCATGATGTAGCAGAATATTGTGATACCAACGAAACACTAAGAATATATTCATCACTCTTATTTAAAGAGTATTCCTTATCGGAAGAATACCATTTGAAAATGTTCTAATTACTTAATTTCAATACTTAACTTATAATAACGATGAATGAAGAAATTTTGATTGGATTTGAAAAAGTGAGTGCTAGTTTGCAAGACAGATGAACTCTCGACCAAGTTTAGATGGAATTGGAAATGATAGAGAGTTGAAATGATCATTTCTTCATTTATATAAAGATAATTTTGTATTATTCAAGAAAAAAAGGTAATTCAAATTTCAACAATTATTGCTTCGTCATAACAAACAATTTTTGTGTCAAAATTTATTTTTAATGTTTTAAATCCCTCAGAAAGAGACAGAGAAAATATTTTTAACAGCTAACTTTGATTAATTTTTAATATCCATGTCACCTCATTGAAAAATTCTCATCAGTAACATTATCCTATGTATTTTTCTACATTTCTAATTCCAAGCAGTAGGAATTTATAGTTGGAAAAGATAGAAAGTTATGATATCTTCTTTTCCCACATCTCCTGACGAAAATAATGGTCGTGAATTTTTGTAACATAAGTTTTGCCTGCTTTATTAAAGATAATTTTCTTTTAATTAGACCATATATCGTCAAGTATCAAAGATGATTATTCTTATTTAAAAATGATATTATCATACGAACATCAAAATATTAATTCCTTTATATGCTTTGATAAAGATAGGAAAAGGAAATAGAAACATTTATCTTAAAATATCCTAAAGTTTTTATAATATTCTTCCAGAATTTCCATGGTTTTTTTAGGTTTCTTATATCAAATTTCGAAGCTAATGAATGAAACATTGTTGACTTAAACACTGCATATTTCAGTATTTTCAGACATGCGATAAAATAATTCAAAAGAATCATATTAGGATTCAGAGCATTTCTACTTTAAAAATTTTAACACTTCTTAACGTTGACAAATGAGGATGATATAAAATGTAATAATATAGATTACTTCATTTTTATTGCATATTATAGTCATAAAAAGAAGTTAATCGTATGAGCTAACGGAAATATAAAGATATTCGTAGTAAATTTTAAAAATGTAAATACTCGTAGTAAAGTTATGCAGTTTAATGCCTTTAAATCTCATTTTTCATTATTAAAGTCAAGATTCTCTTTGGTAACACATTTAAAAGCATTTATGGGCTCCTATATGATAATATAAGAATGTTGATTTTCCTCTACAAGGAGAATTTCGTAAAACTACTTCCTCTGTCAAGTGATTTTGAGTTTTTTTTTTAATTATATCTCTGAGATAATGGTTAGTTTGTATTATTAAAACCGTAAATAATGATTTAATGCTGATTGTTTCCAGATAATCACTTGATTTTTTTTAAAAAAAACACGGTTGAGTATGGTTAAGGAATTCATTAATGTCATCAAGTTGTCACAATGATTGGAAACTAGCACTCATCATTAAATCATTCAGTTCAATTACTCAGTTCGATTTGAAGCACTTTAGATTCGTAAATCGTTTGCATGTCTAATCTTGTTTTTCTCCTGAATTCTTAAGGTTCTTTTTGAGAATTATTGCATATGTAAAAACGAATAATTTAATTTGTTTTTAGGAAATGTATCTTCTAAGTAAATGCTTTACTTTAGGATTACTCTAATTAAGAAGCATCTTTATGAATTTATGAGCACTTTCTGCATTCCAGTTAATGAACTAAACAATCTAAGGCACATAAAACATAAAGTGTTATTTTATGCTTGGGGTATTGATACCGTTAATCAACCATGTCAAAGACAGCATTAATATTTTGTATGCTTTTATTATGTTATGAAAAATTGTTTATATTATAAAATACGGGAGAATAAGAGATAGTTTTAACTACTTAATAGATTATAAATATTAGTTTAAAAGTAAAATACATTGAAGTAGCTGATATACTATATTCTCTATGGGATTAAAATACACAAGATATTATGGCAGCCATATATCATAGTAAGAGTAGCAGGATACTAATATTAGTAAATGTGCTAAAATCCTTATCATTTGTATTCAAAGGGAAAGGTCACATTTGGTTAGATTTCTTATCTTTGTATAAAAAAAAGGTATATCATTTCATCATACATAAAATTATGACTTAGGCAAAATCACTTTAAGTTTTTACAATTGTGTAATTGTTGCCAGGAAATTACATTAAAGGCAGTGATAATTTCTTCCGTTTATCGTATGGTTTCACTATATAAAAGTAAATCAAGTAGCTAATTGGTTTCACTCTATAAAAGTAAAAAACTAAAAGATCTCCATCCTACAGAATTGTCAATCGATGGGGAATGAGATGTGAATAATATTTTCTTGGGTATCCTTTTTGTACATTTGTAGCATTTGAACAAATGCCTCCTACTGATTGTCCCTCTATTAATTAGATTAAAGAAGAAAATTCATCATTAGTGCAATCAGTCATTTTGATTTAACTGAAACAATTAACTTTTTATCTTGCCTGTTCTGGATTTAATTTGATTCTCTCGTAACACTTTTTCTGACCTCTGCACATGCACAATGTAAAGATGCTGAATTTATTATCAAAAGATCAGATATATAATAAGACGTCTAAATTTCATGTGAAGTTGGTGGCAATTATTTAACTACGAAAATAAATGATGTAGTAAGCCTCAAAAATAGCCTTAACATTATTTATATAAATGAATATAGAAAATAAATTAATTACTAGTGAAATAATTATAATAGGATACTATATAATTATAAAACATATAACTTAAACAAACTTCTATAATTAGGAAACATATTTTATCCTACTAATGATCTAAACCAGGAAAAAAATTAATAAACCACCAATATATATTTTTTAAAGTTTTGTCAAGTAAAGTTAAGTCTTGAGTCAAGTAAACAAAATTGAATCTTTTTATGTTTTTGAAATCTACAACTTTAATTTGGGATCCACATTTTTTTTGCTTGTTTTATTTATTTAGGTTCTTTTATTCTTCTCAGAAAAGATTTCAGCTTATCAGGATATTTGATTTTAAGTTTTAAACAATGCTTATTTGTAATAATATCTATACAAATACGAATACCAATATACATATGCAAATGTTTTATTTTCTTATTTATTGTGAAGGAATATAAATATTATTAAGCAGAAATATATGGCTAAATGTTATACAAATCCCAGAACAATAATAAAGCTTTAGAAAGAAACGATTCTTTTATAAAATGATAGGTCATTTTTATTCCTTACGTAAAGCAAATGCATTTTATAATTTTTAGGTGTTCTTGAGATATAAGATTTTTGAGGTAACTCAATATATCTTCCAGAAAATTTTCTTCCATTTTCATTTGCAAATTTGTACATCTTGATATTTAAGGGAAAATATTTTGCAACAACTAGGAATTCGCTTGGTATATATATGCATTCAAATATTGTCGCCAAAGCTACACAAAAAAAGAATAAATAAACGTAGCACACTAAAAGCCAAAAACAAGTGTTTTATGGGCTCTCCAAGTTCCGCCGATCTAATATCTTTCCAGAAAACTGCTCTTTGGAGACACGGGACTGATGTGAAAAGTAGCGCAGAGATATTTCGAAAGCATCAATTGTCTGAAGAGAGAGAAAAGTGACAAGAGCGAAAAGGATAAAGAAAGACATGCCTTCCTCGTTCTAGATGGAAAATTTGCATTTGAATCTGAATCGTTTGAGAAATGCAAACAAAGATGTCTTCGCTGAAGATATTTTTGAGACACAAATGAGAGAGAAAGAAAAGAATTTAGAGTATATAATAAAATAAATATGTTCATTTTATGTTTTGAAAACATAATACATGGACGAATTTCAGTATCTGTAATATTATAATTTTGGAAACATCTTTTACATGCACCAAAAACCAAACCTAATATGACACTGAAAAATTTAGAAACCTTTATTAGCATATTTTATTATCTATTTGAATATATTTTGAGTGATTTTTATCTAATAAAGACATCAATTAGTTTTTCAGAATTATTCAGCAAGGAATAAAAGATATTCCCTGGAGAAAAGTTTCAAATATCAGTAAGTATACAGTATTTTTCAGTATTCAACAAACAGTATTTTTCAAACATATGCATTGCCTAGCATTATTGTCTAGCATTGGTACTAGCATCAGTATTATTGTCTAGCATTGGTTTCGGCTTTTGTAAACAGCATCGGAATTTATTTTGGAAACATAATGCATTTTGAAAATTATGAAGTTACAAAAAATATTAAAAATATTAATATTATAAATGTTAAATATTAAATGTTGGATAGCTGTTAAACAGTCTTTTAATGAATATTAAGTACATTTAGATATTACATAATGTTAATGACTGTTAGAATTTAACAAACGAAAATGAAGAATACAATATTTTTCAATATTATTTGGAGAATATGGCTTTATTCATTTTACATTGGAAACATAATAGCAACAAAAGCTTTGAATACAACAAAAGCTTTGAAAGCTTTACATAAATAGCAACAAAAGCTTTGAAAAAGAATAACTCTGTAATATGCACATAGTCATATTTAGATTTTTTCCAACATACTGGTGAAAGAACAACTTGATGGTACTGAGAAGGTGATTGTATTCAAGGACAAAATACCACGTGTTAATTAGAGCTAATGAACAACGCGGAATCATTTTGATTCCCGACTTTAGATATTGGTTAAAAAGGTAGTCTACTTCGAAACGAATCTAACTCTGCTATTTATTTCGTTTTTCTAAATATCGATCGTTAATATGGATTGTAACTTGCTATCCTTTTTCGACAAAGAACTGTGCATTATTTTATTTTAAAAGGATTAATAAGCGAAGGAAAAAAACGATTAATGGCCAGAATTTCATTCATCATATATAATCTATTAAACCGTTAACAGTTATGGGACAAATTCTTGACTTCGTAACTAAAGTCTCAAATTTCAATTTAAATTTCAGTAAGTATACAGTTTTATCCATACGCTTTGCGCATCGCTACACTAGTTCCAATACAAATGTCTGATAATTGCTTTCTTCTCTATATGAGTCGAATTTTTTTAATTTCATTGTCTCAATAATTCTTATTGATTGAAACATTGGTATACAGCACCATAGTATATTATAAAAAAATCATAGTGCCATTTCCTCAGCAATGAAAAAAAAAGAGAGAGAAATATCTTGAACATTCGTTTAGCAAATCTGATAATGGATTCAAAAATCAACCATTCACAATAGAGTTTTGCATATGAATATTTGCATTTTTTTTTAATATTTCAAGTTATTTTTTAATATTTTTAGGAAAAAAAAGGATAGAATTCCTGCAGAAAAAATTCACATATTACCACTTTAAACGACGTACTCATGTTGAATAGATGATAATACAAAAACAGTTCTTAAGAATTAAAAATTGCTCAGTTTTTTAGAAATGTATTTTTTTAATAATTGCTTCAATCTCAAATTTCATTTTATCAGGCGGTAGCTTAGAATAGGAAGATTGCGGGTTTCTTTAATAATAAGAAATTTTTAAAATTAAAACTATAAAAAATAGTTTAAAAAAGAAATCTTCGTTTATTAAAATGAAAAATAATAATTTTTAATCAAAAATTTAGAGGCTGAAATTAAAGTCAAAAATGCCTGAGAATGCATAAATTAATAAAGATATAGAGAGAGTGTGATTATCATAATAAACAAAAAATTAATCTGCATCCTTAATATAAAAATTTATTGATTGCAATTTATTTTACTTAGAATTTTTATGACTTCGAGGTTTTGTAATTTTTTTTCCAAACATCAGATTATTTTTATTAAAGCCATTGTTAATAAATTAATTTTTCTACCTAATGCTAAAAACAGAACTTTTTCAAAAGAAGTTTTGTATATTTGTTATTTCTAAAAAGCTCACGTTACATATGAATCATCGCTTCTCATAAGTTGGTTTGGCAAATTATTATACTTTGGAAATGACAACAGAAACTGCATAAATCTTTTACAACAATTTACAGTATATGTATGCTAAAATCGTTTCGGTAATATGCTGAACTATTTCAGTAATATATTGAACTATCGTTTCAGTAACTTGCTGATACATTTGAAATTTAACAATTAAATGCTGTTAAAGCAGCGACTTATTTATATCACATGATTCGGAATTTTTCAAAAATTAATTGTTGGACAAGCATCTGGGATACTAGAATGTGCACCTTTCGAAATTGTGTTGGAAATTGACATATTCATCAATTGAATATGTTCAGAAAATAATGAAGACTAATTTTTCATATCATCAAGTTCAACATAGAAAATGTACTGAACTGTTTAAACATTTATCATTGTAAAAAAAGATCTTCGATGAATAATTATCATAAAGAACATTGTAATCGAAAAGGAGCAAGAAACTTTCAGATAAAAAGACATATCATTACTCGCATTAATTTGATAACCATGTTAACTATAGTAAAATGCATTAAACAATAAATTGTTTAATCCATCTATCAATAATTAAATTTATTTTTTTCTTTTTGCTGTTGAATGTTGTTAATTCTTGATATTAACATAATTAAATGAATGAAATGAAATTAAAATTGATGATTAATTAAATGAAATTAAAATTGATGATTAATTAAATGAAAAGTTCATTAAGTTGGTTGCTTCCCATTAAAAAAATAATAATAACAAGGAATTATGAGGATTAATGGCAGATTAAAATTTGCATTTTTTCTCGTTCATTTTAAAGTGCTTCATTTGAATTTTATTTTTTAATATAATCCATAACTTTTCATTATTTTGTATAAAAATAAAAGGTTTCAGTACAAAACAGTATACTTCAGAGGTTTGTCAACATTCATTATTAACTTACTTATAGTTCTGTTAGAAAAATATGTATAATCTCTTCAAAGGAAAAAATGCCCTTCACTAATTACTATCCCTAATATTATATTTTATTAATCCCATTTACCTCTTTGATAAATTTTCAGCTGCATTTACTAATGTGAAACAACAAAAATAATTTAAAATAACAAAAAAAAAACTGGATTATAATATGTCATTTAAAACCTTTTTTTCAAATGCTCTAAGAATTTCAACAGGAAATAAGAAGGGATCAAGTCAGGAAATAAGAAAAACTTTTAAACATAAAATAAATTATTCGAACCAAAATTTTATCAGATTAAAAAGCAGTTCCACTTCCTTATTCGAAGTTTTTTTTTTCAGTAATGTTTTTAAAGACATGCTTAAATGAATAAGAAAACACCCAGTTTTATATTTCTTAGTTCATAAAGTAACATTAATTTCAGCACCAAGCAGTTAAATGAAATATACAGTTTTATTTTCATTTCTGCTATTTTTGAAGGATGTCTTTAATCATCTGGCAAAAAATTTTAAAAGAAGGTTGTAAAGTTCTATTAATTATTTCTTTGTAAGCGTGATGTGTAGCTCCAGATTAAATTCTTATGATAAGAGAATGCCTGAGATCATTTGTGAATACTTTTCAAAACGTTTTTAGCTTCAGAGAATTCATTTGAGATTCTAATTTGAATATAAATACTTTATTAGTTTTTTAAATGTAGTAATTTAAAATAATTTTTATAGTTGAATTAATAATAAATAAATTGAAAATAATTGAATTTAAAAGGACATACTTTCCCTTGTTACAAATAACTTTCTTTGTTTTTGAAGTATCATGAGTAGTTTTACATTAAGTATAGTCCCATTTTTTTTTAAATTTATTTTTTGCATGCATCATGGCAAAAATAGCTTTCTTGCTTGAAGATATTTCTAGTTTCAGCTTTTATAAATATTTCGATATTTACTTAGATAAATTACATGGACATTTCCAAAGGAAACACTATTTTCATTATGGACTAATCCTTTTTATTAATGTAAAAGAGAAGAAAAAGAGCTATTAATCTATACTTATAATAAAGCTCAATGTGTGTGTGCGTGTGTGTGTGTGTGTGTGTGTGTGTGTGTGTGTGTGTGTGAGTGTTGGTGCTCTACAGGCCAGACCATTCAACCTACAGCTACCACATTTGGCACGTGTATACCTTGGAGGTCGGGAATGTGCACCTGGGGGTTATTTTTTCGAATTTTTAAATAGAATTTTATTTATTTAAAAATTAAGCGAAATTTTCTGCTAAAACTTCCGAAAATATTACCGCACAAAAAAGATTTTTACATGAAGTTAAAGATCAAAAATTTATCTTTTAAATGATACTAATCTTTTAATCTTAAAATTAAATTTCTATTTTAATTGAATTTTTAAATAAATATTTTAACTATGTTTTTCAATAATTTTTTTCGTAAAAAATAAAAATTAAGATAAAGCACGTTTCGCATTCATGGGAAAAAATTAGCTTTTTTCAAAGTGTTGCCATCACATTGATTAAAGCTCCAATTAAAAATAAATTAAATCTTTTTGGAAATGAAATCTGCAAAAATATAATTTTCGGCACGTGTTTGTAGAAAATGAAACAAATATGAAATACTATTTTTTCTAAAATATAAATTCAAGAAAAATTATTTCATGATCTTTTACACTCTCTATACAGGGTGTTTATTTAGTCCCGGACCCATTTTGATGTTTAATGACTCATAAAATAATGAAGATATAAACAAACTTATGGCATTTATTGATGGAATAACTCATATATTTTCCTTTTCAGGTTTGAATATTTTTACTTTTGTAAATATCGTCTGCGCGTGTTTTTAATTTCAGATAATTTCATTTTCCAGTCTAAATATCTGTACTTTTCTAAATATCGTCTGCTTATTAATTGCATTTTGTCTCTTTTGTTTTTGGCAACTATTGAAATGTTATGTTTACTTTTGATGTGTTTGTTCTATGTAGTACTTTTGTATGTGATGTTTTATTCGAGTGGATATTAAGGAGAATGCATACACCACAAGAGAAAACACAGATTTTATGGTGGTCATAGAGTTAATTTCCAATCAACTAAATCACTGACTTTTAAGAGTTAATTTCCAATCACTTAAACTGACTGATTTATGATAATTTGAATATCACTATTCAATAAAAAAAGGATAATTTTAGATTTTCCATCGATCGTTTCAAAGAAAATACGCCAATCAGAGCGCGCAGGTTTCTCAAGATTAATTGGCCTAAGATTATGAAAATGTTGAGTTTTTCTAATTTTTTAACATTTAAAACTTCATAAATAAGTCTTAGTTGATCGTGGAAAATAGAAACATTCATTCATTTATTTAAAATTTGGTGCGTCCAGAATATTTCTCAGAATATGATACCTTACTGCATTAAATTTAGACTACATAATTTTTGAAATATATTTATAGGCAGGAACAAAACATTATTATTGATTTCATTTCAATTCTTTTGAAAGCAAAACTAAAAACTGAATTTTATGCTGAATCTCAGAAATTTTTGTTGAATTATTGTTTGAGATATTACATAAATGATGAAAAATATTTTGTAGTTAACATAGACTTAAATACCGAGCAATTCTGTTTGCAATACTCACATTCAATAATAATAATAATTAATAAATAACAATAATGATGATAAATAAAATAAAACGCTTGGTTTTATTAAAAAAATATTTTAATATTAATTGCAATTTCATCATTTACATTTTAAATTAAAGTTGAAATTTTGCCGGAAATGACAACAAATTAGCAAAATATATATAGTAAATTGAACGAAACGATCTAAACAGTATAAGTTTGGTATGACTATCAAAATTTGAAGATTAAAAATGTTTTGTTTGAGAATCCTTTAAGAGACCAGTTACTTAAAATATTTAATTGAAAATTGTAGCGAGAGGTAATACTGGCGAACCGGCTGGTCGACAAAGGCGCGTAGTGGGTAATATAATTCGAATGCAAATATCTTCCATCTGAAATTGTATATAGTAAATTTCCCTTTCCCAGTAAATCGATTTTTTTTATGAATAACAGTAAATCGATTTTTTTAATGAATTTCTCTAAATTGAAATTTATATTTTCTTTATTCATTTTTTATTGATACATATACTAGTTCCATTTTAAGAAAAGGAAACTTTCAAAAGTACAATATTCTTTCTTCTTAATTATTAGAATTGAATGGGAGGATTAATTTGTCATAAATAAAGTACTGCGACATTTTATACTTTGATAATATTGATTAACAACAACTCAAAATTATAATGTTCATAATAATGGTATGTATTAAACTGCTCAGAGGAATATATACTGAAATGAGATTTATGAGACTTAAACACTTATCCTTCTGTTATCCAATTGTTGCATATCTTTTTCAAACATATCAATAACTGTTTTCTATACCTTTTCAAAATATATTTTCCGTTTGTTCTATTGAAATAAGTTATTATTTTCATTGGGCTCCACCCTGGAGTGAATAAAAAGATTTCAGGATAAGTGTTTCTATATTTTCAGACAGAGTGATATAAGCATAAACGTATAAAAATTCAAATTCCGGTGCTAATCTCTGGATGCTGAAGATATACAATAGGGTGAAACGAAAAAATCAATTTTTGATTTTTAATTTGTAATAGCGCTGAAATGTTGACTTTTGGTATAGATAAGAAAAATAAAAATTATAAAAAATGCTAGGGTACCACTTGAGATGCCGCAAAGAATGTTTCATAAAAACTGACTTTTTGCAACTTTAAAAAGATTTTTTCATGCCTCGATTATGAAATAAGAAGCTTGAAACATGCGTTGTCATATGAATAAAAGTATAAAAACAGTTTTACTATTTCTCCGACATGGCACGCAGTCGTCACCGGAGCGGTTGTTATTGAGGTAAAGCGGAGATTTGTTTGAGTCCGGTGACAAAGATAGAGCTGGTTTCAAATCAGTAACTTTGCCGAGTTCAATTAAGTTAGCGTACAAGCTCCGTCTATTGTGTAACTGATTAAAGTAACTGATTTGTTAGTTTGTGCGCTTGTGAGCTTTGCTGTGAGTAAAAATTACTCAGTCTAAATTAGTGAGGACAAGACAAAAATCGAAGTGTTTTTTGTTGTTTTTTTGCGAAATTTAGTGATTTGCTTCAAGTAGGAACACAGTGCTACTGTTATATTAGACATAACCTCAAAATTGCTTTAGAGAAGAATCCTTCTGTAAGGGAAATATATGATATTTTAATTCCCATAATAGAACAAATATGGCCAAGAGCTTCTAGCAAAAGAATTTGACAAATGATAAAAGCTTATCATGCTAAATATAGGAATTTATTCAAGTTTAAAAGCAAAAAATGTTCAGATAAGTTTGATTCCAACCTCATACAATTTAGAGAAGAAACTAGACTCTTATTTGATAATGCGTATAAAAGAAGAAAAAAAGTGCCAGTTATGGGATAAAAGGTTCTAAACGATCAACGGTCTAACAGGAAAATAGTTATAGCTAATATTGATATAGCTACAACACATGCGCTTTCAGGGAGAAAGAAGAAAGAATGAATAAAAAACTACAGAGAATACTTTTTAATCAAGAACGTACAAAAAATACTAATGCACCAGAAACAATTCCTGGAGATAATTACAACGCTGAAGAACAACAGTGCTCTTTACAAAAAAAGACAAACCAACCAGATCCATCAAATAGGCAAGAAGAGATAAAACTACCTGGGGAAGGCGTGCATTAATATTAAATTGTTACGATACTTTTCTTGTACATATGGTTCCAAACATCTTTTTAATCTTATCTCATATTCACTCTATCTCTCTGACGACCAAAAGAACGTTATAAATCAGACTATTCAATGAAATACTTTGCTTCCATAGAAAATATTCTTTTGTTCATTTTAAGTGATGAACGCAAAATGCAAAGATAATTTCGTTTACGACATGTTTTAAAAGCAAGAACAGAAAGTAAAGACAGAGTCAGGAAGTTTAAAGTTCCAAAGATAAACTTTGATGCAAAGAATTACATTGACATAATCTTGGCTTGAAAATGACGTAACTGAACCCTTGTTAAAACAGTGACTCTCTCAAAGACTTTAAACGGAAGGCATCTGAAACTGAATCAAATAGTATAGGGAACTCGGTTATCCACTTTCCCTGGCTTCCTTGTAATATGCAAGCAGTGCAAAGAGCTGTGAAACTGGAGGCCGAATCAGCTCAAAATGTCTTTGGTTCAATCGCAAGAGAAGAATACGTAAGAGCAAAAATTGACTCAAGTGTGAATATGCCAAAATTTAATTAGAAAAAACTACTTAATGTGGCAATGAAGGAGAAGCAAACATTTTGCAGCTGTAACATTTATAATCGTTAAGTATACACAATTAAGAAACTCAAAATTTGACATAAAATATATTGTCATTATTATTCTACTTTGTAATTAATAATTTTTCCAATCGTGGTGCTTATATATGTATTTAAAATCATCTTTTGTAACACTATATGAAAGAAAAAAATAATA
>JAPMOR010032985.1:234403-277410 GCA_026543865.1 Argiope aurantia | reverse complement strand
ATGAAAGAAAAATTCATAAAAATATTTTATCAAAGTTTATAATTTTTGAATTTTTTTTACAAACTTTAAGCTTTTTGCGACATCTTGAGATATTGTTGTACTGCAACGAGAATTTTTTAAAATTCTTTTTGAACCTAAAAGCTAACTTTTCTTCACTATTACCAAACTAAAATCTAAGAAAAGTGTTAAGAACCCTTTTTAAAAATTTCAATTTCTTTTCAATTTTTTACAAATTTCAAGCTTTTTACCAAATCTCAAGATAATGTAAATATTGCAACCAAATTTTTAAGAAATGTTTTTGAACCTAAAAGGTAACTTTTTCGCACTATTACCAAACTAAAATTTAAGAAAAATTTTAATAGTCCATTTTAAAAATCTTAATTTTTTCAATTTTTTTTACAAATTTTAAGCTTTTTGCGGCACCTCAAAATAATGTAATATTGCAACCTAATTTTTAAAAATTGTTTTTGGACCTAAAAGACAGCTTTTCCTCTCTATTACTAAATTAAAATCTAAAAAAAAGAAGTAATGTAAAATGTAAAGAAACTTATCAATAGAGAGATAAGAAATGAGTGGTTATTCAGCACCACGAAAAGTATTATGGTACCGAAAAGAATCCTTTGAAGACATAATTGAATATTTAAATTTGGAAAATTATGATAAGATAAAAAAAAATTTCAAAAGATCAGTGTTCAACCATTTTTCAAAGAATAAAATATTGAATAAGACATATGCATCATGCATACCCATTATTATCCAGAAAAATTCGCAATTCCGTAAAAGCCAAAATTTAAATAACAAACCAATTAGCCTGCTTACAGATACGGCATTCAAGATCTGCATCAAACCCTCGAGAAAAATAATCCGTGTCCATCTACTAAAATTTCCATACAATTGGACAAATATTAATCTTGACATAAAGAACATAATCGAAATTTAAACATTTTCCCAACCTACATAACTAATGAAAATAGGATGGCATAAACAATTGTAACTATCTATCTAGAGGGAGGTGGAGAGATAATTTAATCTAGGTATTTTAAGGGAGCACTTAACTGTAATCAATCACACAGATTCCCAAAAAACATAGAACATGTTATGAAGTCACTATCAGATTAAAATATTGTATTATAATGAATCAAGGTGAAAAATAAACACCTTTCCAATGAATTGACGACAAAAGCAAAAAATACGCCGAAATTCTGATGCCTGGATGCTCCGCTCGCTGTATTCATAACATAACAGCCAGACTTTCTTAGCGAGCCGCCACAAGACATGGACTCTTCCAAGCCTAGGATCAGTTGCTCTCTGCCAATCGAAGTAATAAATCTGTCATCTTTTTACTTTGAGCAATTGCTTTGCAATTTTTCAACAAAGAGCTTGCATTTCCTATCAGAATAAAAGCTTTACAACCTTGTATTTACATTTTTTTTTAGCGTTGAGCGTTTCACTCAACAATTTTTTGAGTAATTTTTTGATTACAAAAAATTTAAAACTTATATAATAAATTAGATATTTTTTTAAAGAAAGGCTTCATATTCTATATGCTTGATTTTAAACAGATTATATAAAAATAGAATAAATATCCATTTTAAAAATATCTTTATTTTTCATCTGATTTTTACTAAGCTTTCAGAATATTAATAAAACTTTTTGTCAAAATTAAATAATTCATCATATATTACAATACATTTTTTTTTCCTTTTAAACAATTAAATAATAAACCTGATAATGTTTCTAATCTTCATTTAATACCGAAAGGACAAAATATATTTAATGAAAAAAAAAGCCTCTTTTTGAAACACATTTCGAAAATGTAAACATAATAAAATTTTCTAGTGATAATGCATTTTGAAAAATTTATAAAATACATTAATATATCAATAGATATATATACAGAATTTATAGGTGGATTTTTAAACATACTTAACCTGTATGTTTAAAACGCCCTAGAAAACCGCACTATGAAAGTCACACGCCGATAAAAAAAAAAGCCAATTTTACCCAATGCCATTTTTTTATATAATTGTTGAATTTTACATTATATTATCTTCTATATACTTTCATATACTGTAAAAATAAATATGAGTTAAAAAGTAAAACGTAATATGTTTTTTCAAGAATATTATTTATTGTAACATGTAATTTGAGAAGAAAATATATGTCCCAACGGATTTATTTTTTTCAATGATAATATATTTTGAAAAATTTCTAAAACATATCTATATATCAAGAAAAATATCTTCAAAATATATTGGCAGTTTTTCATACTAATACATTCATTAGAAAATTTAATTTGAATGTAAATGATATGTGGTCTCGCAGACCGCACCTCCCCAGTTAAGGGTTAAACACACTTTGACAACGGAAAAAATTATCCAAAATATGTAAAATAAAAAATAACTATTCACGCCTCAAAAGGAATTTTTAGAATAGCACTTGGAGAAAGAACTCAGTGTTTATATGGCCTATCTCAGTTTATGAAAAGAAAGAAAATGCTGAAATCATAAGTTTTCCGGGTCTTTCAATGCTATTTGAAAGAAATCGTTTCTATTCAGCATCAACACCTCTTTGACGACAGAATTAGACGCTGGGAATCCAAAATGACTTACTTCCAACGTAACAAGATTCGTTAGACATTGCGTCAGAAAATTTCCTTGTGAATTGGCTTCAACAATAATGCAATAGTTTGCTTTTATATTATTATAGAAGTTTTATATTAATGAGAATATCTGGTATTTATCTGAAAAATAAAGAACTTGTCGTCCTCCTTATATATCGTTCATCGTTAAAAGAAAATTACAGCGGAAAGCATTACTTTTCGTAAATAGCAATAAAATCTTTCCTATTTTGCACTAACAACACATTCTTTCAAAACAACATTAAAAAATAAATAAAAAGACAAACAATATATTTAGTGAATGTCTCCTCGAACCCTACCGCCTTAAGGCATAATGAGTGAATGTGAAAATTCCGCAACAGTCAGACATAATAGAGACGTCTGTAGCCGCTTTTCATACCTCCCTCACCATTAAAAGGAAACATAAACTGACTGACCGTCCATAAACTGACCGTCTGGGAGGTTACTAATATATATATATATATATATATATATATATATATATATTGAAAATATAGTATTGAAAATTATTCGCATCTCCAAATGCAATTGATTCTCTGTGTTCCTTATCATTGTTATATATTGAAGTTCAAGTTAACTTCTATTATTGCCTTTTCAGGCGAAAGACCAAAATCGGGGAAAGAATGACAGAACATTCAAAGAGAAATATTGATTTATTAATTATTTTATCAATTAACTAATTAATTAATTGTCTACTTTATGCTATTATATTGTTAATGCCATTTCCGCTCGGTTTGATGGGACTAATTATTTCAAAGGATTAATTATTTCAAAAAACTTCCTGAGTTATATGTTTATAATTGTGAAAAATCCAACTTAATTCCTTGAAATAAAAGGAATTCAAATTTTGCTGTTGTTCCTAGGCACATATATAGAGTTTACATTCATGCAAGAATACTAACGGGAAAAAGGCAAAGCTTATTTGCGAAGCTGAACAAAATATACATTATGATTACAAATTATTGAATGAATATTATGTATACTATATGTATGCTTAATAATTAGCTATATGTATAATCCATTTGCATATAGATAATTAAAATTTTAAGATAAGCTTTGTACTTTCTTAGAGGTAAAACAATTATAACAAAAATAATTAGTAAGAAATATATGTTTTTGCATCAAATTTTCTGCAAAATTTATAGCTTTACATCATCTTCTATCACAGAATAAACATAAATTAATCTAGCTTAAGTATTAATTTAGCTTAAGTGAAAATTCTTCTTTGATTCAGAGAAAAAAATGATTAATGAGTTTTTATCAGGCCCAACAGTGGAAGTCTTTATACTTTCATCCAACATAAGAAGAGGACTAATTTCACTATTCGGATTTATTATGAGAACGAGAATTCAATAAATCATTAATAAAGTAAAATAGTTTGTAAACTTAATTAGTTTAAAATTAAACATAAGTATTAATTTCAGTCATTTTTTAATAACAGAAGTCACGCTATAAAGTTCACAGATTTACATATATACTATCCACACATGAAAACAAATCCAAATATGGCCACAGTGCAGATTGCAAAAACGGCAACACACAATTAAGCAAATCTATGTTGAAATCTCTGTTTCCACACTCCATATTCAATTAACTGCATCCTATACAGGATCAGAAAAAGACGAGGACGCTGTGGAGGTGACTTGAGAAATTTGACGAGACATTCAATACAAACATTTAAGAAAAATCAATAAAAATAATTATCCTCCCATCAAAGAAACAGGGAAATCATTTTATAGACAATAAAGGGATTAAGATATTTTTCAGATGGGGAAAAATATGATTAAATAAATTATACTCTTCTTTAAAATATCCATACAAGTAGCAATAATTGAATGCCCACAAATAAAGTCAAAGAAATATGTATTCTTAAGTAATTTTAAATTTCTGAACCATTATTATAGAAGCATGTAGGCTTTTAATGACTTCAGCTTTGTATGTTCTGCAGGCCTTTCAGTGAATTCAAATTAATGGAATTTTTAAAAAAAATAGAGTTAACTTCTATCGAGATTCAACGAAAAGATTGCTTTTACATATGAAATCATTCCAATAATATTTAATTCAATAGATACAACAAAATATGTATCTTAGAATTATCTTGTATATTTTTCTGCTTCTACCTATCTTTTTCCATTACCCAATATTTCACAAACGATGTAAAACATCGTTTTTAAAATTCTTTTGAGTTAACATTATTCAAAGTCATTACACACTACAAAAAATGAATTAATTAATAGTATTATTAAGCGTACTTTGTTAATTTGAATATATAAAATTTTTTTTCTGTCTCGAACTGTATGCACTTTTTATATAGCTATCTTTGATCTATTTCATAGATTTGTGTCTGTGAGGGTTTACTTTTCTTGGACATTCTAATTAAAAAAGATGAATTATTAAATTAGACTCCATGTTACAACCTATTGGAAAAGGAATTTCACTTTCACCAATTTGTTTCACTGTTGAGTGGAAATGTATTTTATTTTTTTCTCTTTAATATAATTAAAAATAAAATTGTCTAATATGGTATTTTACTTACAACAGATTTACAAAGAAAAGAAAAACAAAGATGATTTGAAAGAGAAAATACTATCTTTACTTACATATTAAATAATAAATTACAAATACTGTTTTCTCCATGCTTTATCAAAGGAAACAACATAAATTAAAATTTACTAGATTAAATAAAAATTTCAAAAATTATCTATCTTCATCAGTTAAGTTATTAAACGAAAACATGGGTTCCAAAATACCTTGAAAACATACCAAAATACTTGTTTTATTTCTTACTTATTAATATTGAAGTTATTAAAATTAATGAAAATCTTTAAAATCAGTCGGTAGTATAGCTATAATTTTAGGTTTATTTCTTTCTCATTTCAACTAAACGTAATGAATTTTCCCTGACTTGGAAATATATCAGTTATCCTGATCAAAAAATAAATTTCGAAATCTTCAGCACTTTTCCTGGTACTAGAGATTCTGGTTCTAAAACTAATAACAATTCTAACTCAAACATTCCGTTGCAACTCGAAACATAAATCTTTATTCCCGTATTTTTAAATCCTTTCGGACGTCACCAGTATCTTTTTATTTTTCCATGACGTGCAAGAAAATAGATAACTGAAAAAAGAATTCTGTATTTTCTATCTCAAAAGTTAGAAAAATGAAAAGATGTAAAACATATACTCAGTATTGGAAGACAAGTACCTAGATAAACGTGGAAACTGTGAAAAGTATACGTCGAGATTAATATTTACCAATTTATGCGCAGAATACAAGCAGTTTTGCTAAAATTGTTTTTTAAAGAACACGAGAGAGAAATGGAATCTAAAAATCTTATAAGTGTGGATTGAAAATTTTAAAGAAACGGAAACATGTTTCTTCAAAATATTAAAAAAAAGTATGGAGAAGCTTAAAAAACCTTTAAATTTTTTTTCTTTGTAATTTAACAAAACTAAAAAAAATATCTTAAGTTAGATTTTTTATTTTTATTTTTAATTATCAATTCAAAAATCTTTATCGTTGTCCTTAGAAATGAAGATTTATTATCTTTAAGGTATTACATTAAGGGATTACAAAATATACAGTCGACAACACCGCCACCATTGAGCTAGGCGACATTACATCATGAGAATTGCCAACTTGTGTGTCTTAATTACCTCCGTCCTCCAACTGTTGATTTTCTAAGCTCAACCATTTCTTTGGAGAGTACTAGCCCTTTCACTCCTCCAGGGACATAGTTTGTTCGAAACAGCCTGGTGGCCATCATCGTCACTCTCTATCACAGGCAATATTAGACAAAATCAAATAGATGCAACACTACCAGAAGAAGATTGCTAAAGGCAATTTATTTGTATTAAATTTTGTTTTGTCATTAAAATTCTCAAACATTTTACTGTAAACAACAGTAAAAATAAGCTAATTATATTATCGTAATTCTGTTGCAGCCTATTTGATATTTTATAAATTGAATGTACTGAATAATTTAGCTCATGAATGACCATCTTCCATAAAAGATAGGGGATTCAAATGCAATTCGGAATTATATATTACAACAGGAATCAGATATATTATTTCCGATGCATTACAGAACATTATATAAGAAAGGAACTGATAACAGGACATAATATAAGAAATGAATTGATAACAGAACATTATATAAGAAATGAACTGATAACAGGACATTATATAAGAAATGAACTACTTGAACACAAACTCGTTTCATTGTCTACATGAGGATTTTCACCGACCATTTCATACGATTTTCTCTCTATCTTGTTGTTTGATCAGTAGCTGTATTTGAAATTGATATTGAACTTTCTATTGGAATTTTATAAACTACAAGATTTACAACACTTTATCACTCAGTATAATTCCATTGAAATGCGGCTCTCACTCACTTTTTTCAATAAATTATCGCACTACTTTATGCAGTATCGGAGAGTTATAAGATTACGGTTCATTGGTCTGCTGAATCACTAGAACTATTAATTTTGTATTCTTTTCAACTCGAATGAAAGCATATGTGTGAGACTCCCTTGACCGTCACAGTTCTGAGGGTTTTATAGAGGTTACAAATATCATGGGAATTTCCATTATTTTCAGCAAAGATTATATTAAGTGGAATATTAATGATTTCATCTTCTACAGATGCGTATCTGAATTAGAGAAACATGAAGAGAATTATTAGTTGTGAACGTAGTTTCATGTTGGATATGAGGGTGAAAAAAAAAAGAAAATGTCGAAGTGGCGTAGCTAATTTTTGCTGTTAGAATTATTATATAACTAGCCGCCTTTGGCGACCAGCCGGTTCGCCAGTATTACCGCTCGTTACAATTTTCAATTAAATATTTTAAGTAACTGGTCTCTTAAAGGATTCTCAAACAAAACATTTTTAATCTTCAAATTTTGATAGTCATACCAAAATTATATTGTTTAGATCGTTTCGTTCAATTTACTATATATATTTTGATAATTTGTTGCCATTTCCGGTAAAACAGCTTTAATTAAAAATGTAAATGACGAAATTGCAATTAATATTAAGATATTTTTTAATAAAACCAAGCGTTTTATTTTATTAATCATCTTTATTGTTATTTATTAGTTATTATTATTATTGAATGTGAGTATTGCAAACAGAATCGCTCGGTATTTAAGTATTATGTTAACTACAAAATATTTTTCATAGTTTATGTAATATCTCAAACAATAATTGAACAAAAATTTCTGAGATTCAGTATAAAATTCAGTTTTTAGTTTTGCTTTCAAAAGGATTGAAATGAAATCAATAATAATATTTTGTTCCTGCTTATAAATATATTTCAAAAATTATGAAGTCTAAATTTAATGCAGTAAGGTATCATATTCTGATAAATATTCTGGACACACCAAATTTTAAATAAATGAATGAATGTTTCTATTTTCCACGATCAACTAAGACTTATTTATGAAGTTTTAAATGTTAAAAATTTAGAAAACCTCAACATTTTCATAATCTTAGGCCAATTAATCTTGAGAAACCTGCGCGCTTATTGGCGTATTTTCTTTGACACGATCGATGAAAAATCTAAAATTATCCTTTTTTTATTGAATAGTTATATTCAAATCTTCATAAATCAGTCAGTTTAAGTGATTTGAAATTAACTCTTAAAAGTCAGTGATTTAGTTGATTGGAAATGAACTCTATGACCGCCATAAAATCGGTGCTTTCTCTTGTGGTGTATGCATTCGCCTTAATATCCGATCGAATAAAACATCACATACAAAAGTACTACATAGAAGAAACACATCAAAAGTAAACAGAACATTTCAATAGTTGCCAAAAACAAAAGAGAGAAAAATGCAATTAATAAGCAGAATATATTTAGAAAAGTACAGATATTTAGACTGGAAAATGAAATTATCTGAAAATAAAAACACGCGCAGACGATATTTACAAAAGTAAAAATATTCAAACCTGAAAAGGAAAATATATGAGTTATTCCATCAATAAATGCCATAAGTTTGTTTACATCTTCATTATTTTATAAGTCATTAAATATCAAAATGGATCGGGGACTGAATAAACACCCTGTATAGAGAGTGTAAACGATCATAAAATAATTTTTCTTGAATTTATTTTTTAGAAAAAATAATATTTCATATTTGTTTCATTTCTTACAAAGACTTGCCGAAAATTATAATTTTGCAGATTTCATTTCCAAAAAGATTTAATTTATTTTCAGTTAGAGCTGTAATCAATGTGATGGCAACACTTTGAAAAAAACTATTTTTTTCTCATGAATGCGAAACGTGCTTAATCCTCATTTTTATTTTTGACGAAAAAAATTATTGAAAAACATAGTTAAAATATTTATTTAAAAATTCATTAAAAATAGAAATTTAAGTTTAAGATTAAAACAGTAGTATCATTTAAAA
Organism: Argiope aurantia; assembly: GCA_026543865.1. Classification (NCBI taxonomy): domain Eukaryota; kingdom Metazoa; phylum Arthropoda; class Arachnida; order Araneae; family Araneidae; genus Argiope; species Argiope aurantia. The sequence continues at coordinate 268,352 of JAPMOR010032985.1, read as the reverse complement.
GATAAATTTTTTATCTTTAACTTCATGTAAAAATCATTTTTGTGCGGTTATATTTTCGGCAGTTATAGCAGAAACATGTCAAAATTTCGCTTAATTTTTAAATAAATAAAATTCTATTTAAAAATTCGAAAAAATAACCCCCAGGTGCACATTCCCGGCCTCCAAGGTATACACGTGCCAAATTTGGTAGCTGTAGGTTGAATGGTCTGGTCTGTAGAGCGCCAACACACACACACACACACACATTGAGCTTTATTATAAGTATAGATGAATCAATTGCGTAATGTAATTATCAGTATACAGAACGTTCCAATCTCGGAAATTTTATATTTGCGAACCAATTATTATTATAACACTTCTAATGTGTTATGTTTGTTTCTTAAATGAATTTTGAAATTATTTTCGTATTAAAATGTTTTTTTTTTTTTTGCAGTTTTTAAAAAGTATAAATTGATATATTTTTATTATTTTTATTCATTTAGACACAAAATAATGAATTTGCCGCTTCCAAAAAAAAATTTTTTTTTTTGCACATGTATATAAAATTCGGTTTCATTAATTTAATAACAATTATTTGATAATCACTATCAATTTATAGTGATTAAAGATTCATGAAACACAAAATGCATTCTGAACATGTTGTACCATGCATGCTTTTAAAAGATAATTATCTTTTAAAAGCATGCCATTTGAAATTTACACAAGGAGATTTTAAATTTTGTTTTTACATGCATAAATAACAGACCGCTAATTTTAAAACGTCATCTTTTGTATATTACCATGAGTTTCTAAAATTTATCAATTCATCAAAAATATATTCGCAATTAATAAATGTCAGATGTGACATCTTAAATTTCGCTCGAATAATTTAAAGTAAACAAAGTAAATACACATTCTTTGTTACTTGCACATTAATTAATTGCTAAATAAAAAAACTCGGGTAAAAGATAAAAAAATGCAAATAACTGATGGTAAAAAATTTAATGAAATTACCTTTATCTTTGACCTTTGAAAGATCATTACATAATGAGATTGGGAAGAGTAATTAAAATCTCTATTTATACCGAATGATCCTAATTCATCATGTGAAAACAAAATGTTTAAAAACATGTATATATCTTATTGACTAATTAGTTAATTGTTCAAAATTTTAGGGCACATTACATATTTGTTATCCAAGACTGCATTTAAATACATTCCACAAGACAATTTGAGACATATTTTAAATGAAAATTTTGTTTTTTGATAACTTTCAAAAATAGTATAACCATTCTATGAAAAACACAAGAAGTTCAGGATTAGTTTCAGAACTTATACTTGAGATTTGTTGATCGTAATTGCAGTAAATTAATGTGGTAGGAAATTTGATAAAATATATCCTGAAGTTTTTTAATGTTTATATTTCCTGACATTGATTAATTATGATTAATTTTCTCTTTTTTAAATTAGGATACAGATTTGAGCCAAACAGTGTTCATCAAAACATTTGAGTTAAAATGATTTAAGATGATGGTGAAATTATCCCAAAACATTTAAATTTTTAAATATTTGTTAGACACGAATAATTCAAAAGACATCTTACTGTCAAAGCTTGAGTTTTATTGAGAATCCTATGCTTTTAAATTCTCAAACTTAGCGTATCCAGTATTCTTTTTTATCATTTCTATAAAACAATACAAAGGATCATTGCAAAATTTATCCATTGATCTCTAAACATGAGCATGAGTATTGCTTGATTATAGCGAACTGAGTGCACGCATTTGGCTGCGTTATCGTATTCTATGTTATCGAGTTGTGGATAGGGTTTCGACTATTCATTGCTTCGATCTCATCTTCCACATTTTGAATAAACTGGTAAGTATTTTTAATCATGAAAAATGTTTTTAATAATTCTTTTTTTCTATCAAATGATTATAAATGTTGCTTCAGAAATTTTGGCCATCGTTTAGAAAATAATTCATTCTTTTGAATGAAAATAAAATATGATAGAATTAGCATAGGTAAAATTTAACTTGATAACTTTTTAATGTATTCGTATTTTTTTTTCACTTCTTGAAAATTATGACAATCTGTAGAAATCTAACGATACCAAAATCATTCACCAAATGCTAAGAAAAAGAAGGTCTGGAAGAAAAAAAACTTAATTTAATAATAAGTATTCTATGAAGGAATTCTTCCTTTGTATTGACAACAAAACATGTGAGACAACTCAGAAATGCAAAGACATTATGGAAAGTATCGTATGTACAAAGTGCAAAGCTTTTAAACTGCAAATACAAGGAATATTTGAAACGAAATAAGTGAACATACATCATTAATAAATTAAAAGAAATAAATTTAGGATGTTGAACATGAAAGCAATTCAGTTATAAAAGCTAATAGTTTAATATATAATTCTTCAGCTAATAATCAAAATGTTTTATTTTAAATATTTTAAGCTGTTGGCAGAAAAACTGATTTAAATAACTATTCTTGTTATTTTGTTGAAACATTCTCCATTTCCATAAGCTATTTCAATTTTTCGAAAAGGAGTTTTAATATAAAATCTTCTTTCTATCGAAAATAAAAACATTTTTAAAAAATTTTAAAAAAATTATTCTTTTTTGCTTATTTTGAAAGTTTATATAACAAAAGAGTGTCTACAAATATGGTTAAATATGATCATAAATATTTTAGCAGGAAATAATGGAAATTACTAAAGAACTCATATATAAAGAACTCATATTTTTCTTGATAATGTGTTTCTTGATTTCGTTTTATTTACTGTTTGTTCTTTTTGAGAAAAGGCGAATATTTCAGAAGATCATCAATAATCAACAGAGAGCAGAAAAAGAAGTCAAACTATTGGTTTACCTTTCTGTCTATGAAATATTAATCACTCATTTAAATATGATGAGTAAGTTAATTATAAATAAATGAGTAAAATTCCGACTAAATTTAAAAAGTTACAGCATAATTTAATTTTTTTAATTAAAAATTTAATTTTTAAAATTAAATTCTGTATATGAGTTTAAACGAGGATTTCTTAATTTTGAATTTTGTAGGCGAAATGGGTGCTCTATAACTCTTTACTAAGCGCTCTAATTTTCAAAAAGAATACAATGGAGTGGTTTTACAAAGCATTCCTACGCATTCATATTCAGTTTACAAATTGTATAATTTATCATCAATGAAAGGTTAATTTAATTATTTTAGAATTAACAGCTTAAGCTTCAACTTTTCAATATTAAATCTCTTTTAAATGATTTATTAATTCCGAGACAGACTATCAAAGAATTTTCACTATTTTCTTACCAAAGTCAATATATAATACACTAAGTTCTAAATTGTAGCTATTTTTTGAAATAATCGCATTTGCATCAATTGGATTAAGAAAATCAATTCAAGAATTTTTTTATATTGAATTTCTTTTTTTGTTGTTGATGTTGTTGTAATTGAAAGATTATGTTAGTAATAAATTCATTGTGAAATATAGCACGTTTATCTAGGAAACTGCAATTTTAAATTGAAACTTTCAGTCCCTAGATAACCACGCACTATGTTCATGATATTTTGTGGATGAAAGTTACTTTAACTCATTCTAAGAAAACATTAAAGATGGAAAATTTGTAGAAATTAGACCCATGAGGGTAAAGAATTTATTTTATTACTGCAGTTGTCATGAGCAACTGTTCTTTAAAATAGCAAACAAAAATATTTTACAGTCAAAGTAATAAAACCCTCAAATAAAATTTTAAAACTCTTAACAGTCCAAAGGTCAAGTGAAATTATGCTATAGATTTCTTTTGAACTGTAAATAAGAACTAAGCTGGAAGATATATAAAAAGCTATTCTAAAAATAAAAAAATAAAAAAAATGAAATTTCCTAGAACATTGCCTTCTATGAAAAATTGCCCATAATGCACTATGACTATACCAGGCAGTGCTTGCATTCTCTAGCACATTCATTCGCGTGCACATCCAGACGAATCTCTGAATATTTATTTCTCATACATGTGTAGAAAAGGTGCAAATATCAACGAGTTGCAAATAAAGAATTATTCAAAAAAATTTTAAGATATTCAAAGTGAAGGTTTCTTAGACAAGAAAGTTTTTTATGGTGTATATTTCGGTTACCGTGCGTGGCTTTGAATTTATTCAAGAAATGCATTTCTTAGAGAAATGTCAAAAAAGGAATTTTTTTAAAATTTGAAAACAATTTTAAGTGAAAAATACACCAATGTGTTTCTTCTAGATTATTTACTAAACAAGCCTTCTAAAATGATAATGTGTGACATTTATGAAAAGATCGAGTCGTAGCACAAATTTAAAGTTTTTTTCAGAAGTTTATGGGATTTTTTAACTGCAATTATAATGCAATCAATTCCCGTAATATTAATAATAATAACCAATTGATTATACTAACTGGACGTATGAACTTCATCAAACAATTAATTTCAATAAACTAAAAAAAGTTTAAACTATTTTTTGAGAGTTGAATGTTCGAAAATTTTGCTCTGTCATTAAAGATTACAAGAAATGAAATAAAACGATTCTTTCACTACAGAATGATTCTTTCCTCCTTTTCTATAGAACGATTCCTTATAATACATTGTCTTGTAGAAGAAATCGTAAGAATTTCTTCATTTAGGAATATATAATCAATATTTCGTCTAAAATTAAAATTAACTTGTTCATTACAGAGAAAAAATAGAAATTTAAAGCAATGAGAAATTATCTTGTAACACTCCTTGTCAAAACAAGCGTCCATATACACATATCTAATTTCGGTTTCTAGTAACAATTTAAGACTGGTTTTGTTTAATGATTTTTCAGGAACCTCAAAACTTTCATCTTCTACTCAAATTTTAAAATAGATATATTAAAATGACATGATGTTTTTAGAGTTGGAAACAATACTCTTTCCACTTTATAGCAATAAGTATTATCAAAACCGGTACTAACGAAACAGATGACAGTTATCCACCCATATCTAATTGAAGAGGTATATGCGAGAATAAGGTTTTACTTCCAGTATTTGCAGTATTTCTCAGGAAAATAAATTATTGCGTTGTCCTATAACTATTCATTCACACTTACGACTTAGAGATCTATGAGGATTCTTTTTGAGATGTTTACATTTTGAAGGCGTTCATTACTTATTTATTATGGATTGGAACTCAAATGAATATCAAATCTAAGAAGCTTAATCTATTTTACAAGTGAAAATAAAGGCAAATTAGGGTAATATGTGTATTCTGTTTTCGTTTCATGTTGAAGTAATGTAAAATTCAGGGAATTAATATTCAATGTCCAGCATAGATGAGAGTATAAATCATTAAATCTATAATTGAATTTCTATCATTAAACTCTCAGATTTCATTTAAAATCTGCTCAGGCTTGCTATCGATTTCTATTTATTGCTTATTTAGGTTGTTTCTATGTTGTTGTTTTGTTTAACGCTGCCGTTGGTAATAAACGACAAAAATAGTAAACTCACAGACTGTAATGATGAATTCTTAAATTGGTTGTTTGAATCGAAGTGTTTGTAAACAACTCATAATTCCTTTTAAATAAATGTAAAATAAATTAATAAAAAAAACCATAAAATTAGTTATCGAATGATTAATAATACGAAGGGATACAAGATCAAGTAGTACTTTTGTAAGTGATCTTATGGACATGTATTAAGTGAATTTGCTACAGCATCTTAACATCATACCATACTGTTACCTTTAATGTCAATATGGCCCGTATCCGCTTTGATATGCATGTAAGAAGATTTTAATAAAAAAGAAGAAGAAAAAAAGCATAATTCTCATTTAATCCAGCACTTGTCACATATTGAAAAGAATTGCTTGCACAATAAAAGATTACAAATGTCATTATTACTGTCCAAAAAATTTAATGATTATCCAGCCAATATTTACGTTTGAACGCTTTTATTTGTGATGACCTGATTGCTATCATTTAGCATTTTTATTTAATCAATAATTTGATTGAGAAGAGTAGATTCATTACCCTTGAGCTTAGTCATCTCTGGAGAAATATCTAATGATGACGATCAATTCCTATTTAATATTTATACAGTAATCATGTCGAAATTTTTTTATCCGCCTTTATATTATCAAAATTCTTTTACGAGGATGCGATATTAGAAGAATTTTGATTGAATATTCTGTTCATTCTGAGAATTTTTATATATTGTATTTTTCTAATAATTTAAAAATAAATTATTTTATTTTTTTCTAAGTTTCATTTGGTATGTAAATATCCGAGTTTAAAAAAAAAGTTATTTCAAAAGTGTTACACCAGACTTTACTAGAAAGTCCAAAATTCAGATATGAAATTGTTTCCATAATTGATATCCTTTAGTAATTGTCTTCAATTAATAAATTCCAGTGAAATTTTCGGACATTCATGTCTATCCACAGAAAAAATGATTATTAAATCTTTTGTTGGATTACTAAAATTAAATATTTCAACGAGATGTAAACATAAAATTGTAAAAGCAAATTACTAATATGAATATGTTAACATTTTGCAATTCCAATTTGTTAAATAATTAATATCAAAACGCAATTATTTTGAATATTTTGTCATTTTAAATAACTGATACAAAAATATTATTAGATTTAATAAATATTTAAAAAATATTTAGATGACAAAATGAAAGGAAGGATCAGGAATAAAACCTGCAACTTTTATAGTATTAATAAGATTTTGAAGTTTCAGTTTCTGTGAATAATTCATAATTTATAACATGTACATAGTAATTAATAATCTAAAACATTACTTAAAATGTTCAGAAAAACATCATATTGGCTCAACATAATGTAACATGTTTGCATAATACGGTAACAACTCGTTGCAGCGTGTTTCACTTAAATTTCCGGTATGGATAGCCTCAATTAGATCCAGATATTCAAAGCAATAGATGGTGTTTTAATTTTTATTTTAACTTAGATTCAAAACAAATAAATTGTTTTGACAATATAACGCATTTAGATAGATTATCCAAAATGTATTGAAAATGGTTCCAAAAATTTAACTAATTGCTTTCGAAGATTTAAAATTATAGTCTTTATAATAAAATTAAATATATTATAATCTCATATATTCCAGTGTTATTAATCCTTTTTTGGAAAAAAGTCTTAAGTAAGCCCAATTCCTTAATTCTCATACCCAATTACCAATCGCTTTTGTGCACTGAGTAACTGGGCTGCCTGTTATAATATATTTAAACCAAACAATAGAAAACAATAAATATACAGAATATGATCTTTAAAGAGATGGAGGTATGTTTAGTCTAATCATAAAATTCCTTCTCCAGAAAAGTTTGAATCAAGCAATGTCTCTTATCTGAGAATATCAATATTTCTTCTTTCTTTCAATCAATTATTAATTAATCCAATGTGATTGGTTATCTGCCAGGTGTTTTTCGATGAAGTCAGACTCAGAGATTCTAACACATAATTTGAAAGGACACGTTATTTATATTTTAAACAATTACAGTAATTATAACCGGATGCCTCGTGTTCCCAATATCCCTGCCTTTTTTAATAAACTAGAATATGATATACTGCAAGAAAACCCTTTTATTATTATAAGGACTTTTTAATAACCGATTTTATCTTTTATCTGAAAGTCATATTTTCTTAGAACTGCTAATTGCTAAATTAGCTTCATCAATTGATTTGTTTGGGATTATTGTTCTCTTGTTTGATTTAAATTGCAATTAATAACTTTATTCTGATTATTCCAAAATTAGCATTTCAACTACCATAATTTCTTTAAAATGTCGTACATGTTCTTAAAGAAATTTATTAAAATTATGATCAATTATTCCTTCTTATTCATTTCAGTTTTTTTTAGCTTGTTTCGAAGATGTATTGAGTCTTCTTCACTTGTTTTATTTACAATAGGGAATTACTTTGAATTTTTAAGATTCTCTGCTTGATGAATATTATATGCATTGGAAAGAGAAATAAAACAATTTTTTTTGTATAATAAAATACCATTGTTAAAAAATTGTGTGTATTAAGTTATCGTCATGTGATTTCGGAAACATTTCATATAGTACAGCTAATCAGAGCAAAATAATGTAGAATAAATTAGTTTTTAACTGCTATTTTTTTAACGATCATAGTTATCAGTACATTTAGATTAGTCAAACTATAAGAAATGATTTCAGGAAAATATTGTGTACTCTGAAGTTTTGATTTTATTTAATGAGAAATATTTGTTATTCAAAAAGTATTGAAAAATAATTAGAAATTTATTTAACTATGAAATTTATAGATTAATGAAAGATTATGAAAAATGAAAATTTATAATTAAAATCACACATATTAATTATTTATTATTACAATGAAAATAGCAACAAAACACATAGCAAATATAATAAATTAATCAGCCGAATTCAAATCTTAGTTTCAAAAAAACATCAAAATTAGAATCTCTAATTGTTATCATAATTGGCATCTTTATTGTCAAATAGATTTTATATCCTAGAATTTCTAACCAAAGAGAATTTAATAAAGACGTAAAGAAAACAGCATTTTAAAAGTTTTCTTAAGTAATTCATTATTTATTTTTAATTGTGCTATTTCTAATATAGAAAAACAAAGAAAAAATGATTTTTACAATGCCCGGCTGTCTTTCTATTAAATCGCAATAATTGAGAATAAAAGAGCCTATTTCTTAGACATATTTCAAAGGAAAAATTTCAGTTATCCAGTTATTTTTTTACTTTTACTTTTATTTCTGTCCCTCTAAACAGATGTGTTTCAAAAATATTTAATATCGAAATACAAGGCAATAATATATTTTACTGAACCTGAACTGAATAAGTTATGTTCAGTTATTATTAAACATTCGAAATGTTAATTTTCCTAGCAAACATACATGAAAATTTTAAAATTTTCATTTTTATTTGATTTATTAAATATCATCGTGTTATGAACTAAGCAAATAAAAGTAATGAAGTCTTTCTATTATTTTTTACATTTCTGATATTCAAAAAATTTTATAAAATATCCTAAATACTTTTACGATAGAGCAAAAACTGTATATATTTTTCTAAAATAAATGACTTTTTTTAAACGGTAAAAGGAACATAAAAATATTAATTTAAAAATTAATATTTATTTAATGATTATTTATTAGACAATTCTTTTTTCACATACAGATAAAATGAAACCGTACATGAAACAAAAAATTGAACTCTAACAGTAAATTGATAAATAAATGTTGTTTATAACGAATTATTAGGCATAATTTCTTTGAGCCCGAATTTTAAGATACTATACTGCCAATAGCTAATGAATAATTTCAAACATGCTCTTTTCTGGAATAATTCTCAAAACAGTATTCTTTTGAGAAAAATATTTTTTTACATGCTACTGTATGCTCAGTGAGAAATTAATCGATCCGTTTAATTTAACCCTTACAATAATAGGAAAAATGGCTAATATTAATATTTATTATTTCTTTTATTAATATTAATATTTATTATTTCAAATCTGCATCAATGTATTTATCATAATATCTTGTTCTCTGCTGGCATAACTCAATTAATTATCAATTCCTTAATTATCACTTCATTGTCTGAAGTGATAATTAAGGATTCATACCAATTGCTGCTTGCATTTGAGGGAACAAAATCAATCCGGAACGACATGCTATGCAAATTTCCGTCAAAATGTCAAGAAAGGGAAATTAGTATTAAGGTTGCAGTTATAAAACACTAAACACTACAGTTTAATTTTTCTGAATGAAAATTAATATTAGTTGTGTTATTATTTGATTATTTAGTTGCATTCATATTTGATTATTTAGTTGCATTCATATTTGATTATTTAGTTGTATTCCTATTTGATCATTTAATTGTATTCATGTTTGATAATTTAGTTGTAATTATATTTGATTTTTTTTGTCTAATTCTTTTTGATTTTATTTCATCCAAGTAAAATTTTGTAAGTATTTAATTTTATTTTTTTTAATTTTTCAAAAAATGTTTTTAATAATAATCTACTGATGCATAAAATTTTTTAAATGGTACTTTATTATGAGAAGTTTTCAAAGTTATTTTTTTTAAGAAATTTGAATTATATTAAATAGAAGTTTTGCAGACAGTAAATTTTAATACTGTTGAAGACGCTTGCTCAATTTTAAATTCAGTTAAAATCTTAATGCATGAAAAGATACTATTCATAACTCTAATAAAATAAATGTATTAAGTGACCATTAAAATTTCAGAATTTAAAATTTTTCGATAAGATGTTACTTAATTCTTGCGCATTTTCCATTTATGCACATTTATAACAGTTGATAAATGATTTACAGTAAAAGCTTTAAGATATTTCTGTTTTCTTTATAAAAGGGAATATTAAAACAAGTTAGAAATAAAATACTGTAAATCAATTCAATTTTTTCTAAAAGTATTTTTCTAGAATTATAATAGGATTTCATAATGGGTAAAAACCTATTTCAGGAAAAATCTAAATGCTTTCGCGTATATTTAATTCCTAGTTTCCAACATATCTGAATTACATTTTTGCATTGCATATATGTATTCTAATCCATTAATGTGCAATTAGTTGTTGAATATTTACACTAAGATAAGCTACTTTAGAAGTAAAATTTCATTCCTTATTGCAAATTCGAAAGTAGTTTTATATTAACACTCTTAACTAAAAAAAATTTGGAAGCGAATTCCATTAAAGGATTTTGAAATTCTTATGTTTGAAATTCGGTTTAACTTGAAATTTATATTTGAGTGAAATCTGAAATATTCTCTTAAAATGAGACAATTATTTGAGATATAGGAAACATTTCCATTATTTATAGTGCATTTTCGAAATCTGATTTAGAGTCTCTTTCTTTCCAATTGAAATATTACATAGATTTTCAAATTTGCTGAAACGATGATTTTGTTCTCATAAGAATGTGAATTTTTATACAATAATGATATTTCAGTTGACCTACAACTAATTAAAAAAATAATTAAAACGCTGTTTACCTCAAATGGAAATACACCAAAGAATGATCTTCAGGTCTATCGTATTTTACAGAAATAATCTGTATCCACGTGCAATTTTAATCCTTTACCTTTACTTTATTCTAAAGATATAGATATCATCCACAGATGGATACTATTTCTGAGATATTAATTCTGGCTTCATTCAAAATAATTTCAAATCTTTTTTCTAAGACAAAGGAAATATTTCAGTACAAAAGAAAAATTTCATAGAAATAAATTCAAATTCATGTATAAAGTATTGAGGTACGAATTAAGTACACCATTTTTTGCTTTGTGCATTTGAGAAATCGAAGTAAATAGTTTTTAATTGAAATTTGAAGTTTACGGATTGAAACTTTAAATACGGAAAAAAATGAACTATAAGAATACAATTCTTTACTTTTTTTCATTACTTTTATCACCTTCTTAGCTTAGAAACGATGCATCTTACTTCGTCACAATATTTGTTGTTGCTCAGACAAAAGATATATCATGGTACAAGCACCGAATCTCGCTTTCCATTTATATGCCTTTGAAATCTCTCGATTTGCCGGGAAAAAAAAGAAAATAAAAGCAAACATATCACGCTGAAAGCCAAAAACAAGTGTTTTATGCTCTACCCGAGTTACGACGATCTAATATCTGTTCCGGGAAACTGCACTTCGGAGACACGGGACTGATGTGCAAAGTATCCCAGACTTCCATAGCACTGGTAGTTTGCAGGAAGGAAAAAAAAAAAAAAAACTAGGAAGAAATAGTGGAACTACATTTCGTCCGGTGGGGAGTTTCAATACATTGAACCCACAGTGTACTAGATATTATAGTCAGATGGCGTTTTTGATGAAAAAAAAGAAAAACATCAAAATGAGGAAAAAAATTTCGCCGTCTTTGGTGTTGATATTTCAATACCATAGTTTTTAGATATAGAAAATAAACAGGATTTTTTTTTTTTAAGAATTAGAGACATGCATTTAAATAACTTTGAATTATCTGTTTAAATAAGATTTTAAGAAGACATTGAATATTTCCAGTGATGATGCTCAGAATACTATTTCAAGTATTTTAAACGCTTTGAAATGCAAAATATTTCCAATATCATTTACTTACATTGTAAAACCAATGAAGTTATGAAATATAAATATTGCAATACGCTCTGGAGTATATTTAAGAATTTCAATTAAAAGCACTGGGCATAGAAAGAAATTGAAATATTTGAAACCAAGAAATTTGGTTTAGAAAATAATAAATGGGCTTTACATACATATCATTTTGATTAAAATGTCTTTGCTGGTCCTAACTGGGGCATGTGTTTTTTCGTAATTGGATAAGAATTCAAAATTTCTAATTCATTTAATAATTTGATTCGTATTGTTTGGAAATAAATCGGTAATCCATGTAATCACAGAATCATGTAATTAAAATAATTATATCAATCTTTTTCCATTAAAATCAAGAGTCAAAAAATTATTTTAAACTTTGTAATTTTATTAAAGTGATAATGGTTTTAAAATTAGAAGCATTGGATGTATTTACATGTGAAATGCTTTTACATTTCAACTTCCATATTTCAGAACGTTACAGCAAAACTCCTGCCGAATTCCTTACCGATATTTTTGGCAGTCGATACTATATTTAAATCAGTGATATCAAAATATAGCACTTACGAATAGATTATGTTCTTCTATTTAAGAATTGGCTTGTTTACATTCCGCTATATCCTCTTGCTAGAATTTTTAGGATAACTCCACTTGCCGATTAAGGTGGTCCTGCCACCACACTACAAATTATGTGCATTGGTAATTGTGGTAGTAAAATGTGGAATAATGATAAATTTCTTAATATCATATTGAAAATATCGCGCTCATAGAGCATCAATACATCAATCTCATCTTCATATGAGCTCTTCATGTATGAGCTCTTATAGTGTGTGTTTGTATCTTCACCTCAAAGTAAACTAAATAAAAATAAAATAATTTATGTAAGCAAAATATTTCATACATTTTAATTACCTTTTTATTGAGCATTACATCATACCTTGCTACTAATAATTTCTTATTTCTGTAATGATAATGCCAAAGAATTTCTTATATATCTGTTCAGGAAAGGATTTCTTCAAAAATGACATCGTTCCGCTAACAGATCATTTTCGTTGTTTGCTAATTTTCGTCTATTTGCTCATTTGCTGGTTATAGCTCAAAAAGGTAATTTTTTTAAGAATTTAGATTGGATTTTTGACTTCCTTTCATTGAACAATTCCGATTTCAAATGGTGTTCAGCAGATATTTTTTTCCCTTTAGAAGCAAAATAAAATATTTTTTTAATATACATTTTTATAAAATTTTATTACTAAAAAATATAGTGTGTAAACATTTTCATAAATTTTCCCCCACATTATTTTTGAGTCGAATAAATCTTCAAAATTAAAAACTATATGAAAAAAATGTATATGCTTAAAGTATTAGTCCAACTCTTGCAAGGATAAATGGATAATGAACGTGGTTAAATTAGATCACAGTTTTTGAATATCTTTTGAATATCTGAAAATAGCAGCTGTTATTTTCCTATATAAGTGAAATAACGGCGAATTACTTTTCACATCAACAAATTTAATGTTCAAAACTTATTGAATATGCAAAATGGTTAATAATTTAGTGACCATAAAGAACATATTAACGAAAGAAATACATGATACTATCATCGAAAACAGCATTTATTATTTTCACTCATAATCACGTTTTTAATTGATGTAATGTATACGTTTATATTAATTTTTTTAATTTTTGAAAATTATCATTAATCTAAGCTATTATGGTAATATATTTGACAAATAACTTCACCAGATCGAATCCTTCTTATCTTGAATAAGTAATAATAATGAAAAAGTGACAATTCTTCTTGATATATTAAATTGAGAATTCATAATTTTTAAATTACCCATTTATGCACTCACATTACATTAACGTACACACTGCATTGCATTAAAGTTGGTTTAAAAAATGAAATCATTCTATTTTTATCCCTATGGTATTAATAAGATATTTGTGTAGAAGGGAGTCTTTCTCAATTTCTTCTCATTCAGTGAAAGGTTATTGGATGTAATTGAAAAGGAATATTGTCGATGTATTTCAAATATGCCTAGTTTGTTTTATTAAAAGCTTTTCATAAATTCCTCTTACAAAGCAGTTTCTGATTTTAAGAGTTTATATTGAAATTTATCAGTCTATTATTATCATCTAAGGTATGCTGAAAAAAACTGTTTTTTAATAGAAACGAAAAAGATTCTAAATTTGTTTCAATTAGTTTAAGCTCGGAAACAAAGTTTGTGTATTTGTTCATTACATTTGCATAAATCAATGTACTAACATATCTGCATATGTCGCGTTTTCAGTCTTCAAGAAAGGAATTCTTTATAGCGCGAGCCTATACCGATTAGTTCAAAAATGTTAAAGACTGTTCAATATTCTAAATGATGTAGATTATTGTGAAGAAACTGTCTCTACTACTTCAGATAGCTGAATTCACATATATATTTTTTACCTATTCTGCATGTAGATTTATTACATATTTAGTATGTAGAATTTTCATATTTTCATTTATTTATTTTCTTTTAAAAGAAATATGTGAAATATAGAAAAAAATTCTATTCCCTTATGGGATAAATATTTTATCTCTTATTAGTTGCATATTATTTGAAATTGAAAGGACCTTGATAACATGAGAATAATTGCAATGACAACAGAATCGACAAATATCTCCAAATTCTGTATAAATTTGAAAACTCTACAAAAGATAATTAACTTCTTTGATCTACAAATCGAATTATCACTGCTTTGTTTTGGCAGTTGTTTATTTTCGAGTTGTAACATCTCAACATTCCATATTCATTTTTAAGATGATCAAAAAATATATTTAAATTATTCAACTAAAGTATTTTTATCACAAATTCTCTTTAATTAAAAAGAGCTAAATAATAAACTTGACAGATTTTTTTTTGGTTCAAGAGAATATTTAGTGGATGAAGGCATAAAGGAGAATGATTTGAATAGGGTTCAATGAATATAAAAACGCTTTCTGACAGTTCAAGTCTTTTTTAAAATATTGAAATCTGTAACTTTATATAATTAAAGCAAATTTTTAGCTGTTCGTATTTAAAATTTAAATGAATAGAATTGTTTTATTGCTTTTTTATATTGCTTCATTTATTGGGCAATAAAACAAAATTTCAAATTTTATTTGTAGGATAATATTTTAGCATTACTCCAATATTATGTTTCCAACTTTAACATTTCTTTTTTATTGCAAATTTTGTTGATCTCCTTGGAGATGTTTCTCAAGTATTTTTATCCATGTAGGTAATTTTCCAGGATTTATATTTTTCTCCTGCTTATGCCACTATTCTTTTGGTAGTTTGAAAATTATAAAAGAGAAATAAGCTACTGAATACAATAATGCATTGCAATGAATAATGCAACAAGACACTTATTTATTGTTACAAATCGCACATCATAATTTCAGCTTAAATGTAAGATACTTTTCCAACAGCTCTATTTTCTTCAAATGTAAGTTGAAAATATTAGTATCGTGCAATACTCTTTTTCAGATCGATTGTTCTTATTTTAATCTTGTAAGTTTTCTCAATTTCTTGAAATTTTTAAACTGATGAATTGTAGTTCAAACTGATTGAAATTTCAATGCTCTTCAATAACATGCGAGGTATTTTCTTACAGCCTTTATGATAAATTTTATGAATCATTACACATTTTATATATCAAACACTAGAGAAAAGAAAACCAATAACAGCTGAAATACTCATATTCCGTTATTTCTATTAAATTTCAAAAACATTTTTAAGTCCTTTCCTGCTCAGTATCAAGTAATTTTTTTATTTGTAATTATAATTTTTTTTGGCGATGGTTTCAAACTTTTTGACCATCTGAATTTTTGACAGTATTTGAGAAAGGGTTTTATATTTTTTGTATACAACTTTTTTTTAAATAGCATTAAATAAGCAAATTTATCCATAAAAATAATTACTGTCTTATTACTTAAGGTTTTTTACTTATTTAATTTGAATAAAATTATGAATTGAATGAAATTAACTTGAAAAAATAACCAAAGAAATAAATTCATTCAGAAAAATTGGAAAATGTTCTAATCATCCTCACTTGATGTATTACTTTTGTTATTTATAAAAATTCTTTTTAAAAGATCAAAGAAAAGAGAATACAAATTATAATTTTTTTCTTTCTCAACATATCCGCAATAACAAAAATTTTAGTTTGAGATAAGAATGGCGTTATTAGCCTCAAAAATTAAAGAAAAAGTTTATATTTCTGAGAATTTCATTATCTTATCATCTTCAATTTTATTCATTTTTCCATAATGCAATAGTATTCCTTTTATGATCTATTAGAAACTCTAAAATAAATGCACTTTTCAGTTTTAAATTTGTTATTTCCTAGAATAATGCGAAAGGAATAAAATGTGTACTCGTGATTCTCTTCAATATAGTGAAACATAATTTAGGAAAGACTTTTTCCTATAATCATATGACGCAAAATAATTATCTTTCAGAATCAGAAATGGGAAAAAAAATTAAGGTCTGTTTTCTGCTAAAAATTTTAAGCATTAAGTAGCATATAAGTTCGTCTGGGATATCTTTATGAATTTATTATCTTACACAATTTTAGAGTGCATCTACCCGGAAATAATTATTTTCTAAACTTCTTTTTGAACGAGCCCATTTATTTTGAAGCCCCTCTTCAATGTATTAGTCTAAGTATTGCTTTTTTTGAACTTAAAGAAAAGTATCATTCTTAAATACAAGTTAATGCAATATACTGTACATTAAACTAAATGAAAGCGAAATGAATACAATTAAACTTCCTGAATGGCATACAGTTTAAATTATTTTAGTTCCTCAGACGAGAAAATTTAGATGAAAAACCTAATTCAAAAATGATCCAAAATACAAAAAATAAAGCTGATAAAATTTGAAAGAATTTGGGATTATTTCCAAATTTGCGAACTGTTCTTTAATTTATTTTTGTTCTTATTTTTAATAAAGTCAAGATATGCTGATCAATCATTTTTCCCTTACAGTTGCAGCATTTAATTATTGCAAAAAAGTAGCATTTTTATAGATGTATGTAATGATTATACACTACAAAAATAAATCGAGGTAGAACAAAAAAATGAAATATTTTGGAATAAAATGGAATAAAAAAGTATAAAATTTATCATTTGATATAGTAAAATATTGTGCTGTTGCAGATGTGTATCATTAGTCTTAATTTTAGATTACTGCATTCGTCAATGTATTTCCTTTTGCCATTTGGTATCTTATCATTTAGTAAAAGTAATATTTTATTCTTAAACAGTAAATCTTCAGTAATGAATAATTAAAAAATTTCAGAACTTTTGTTTTGTGATTGTTCTTTTCAAATGTAATTCAGATAACAGGTCACTAACTATTATAAATAATATCCCATCAAGTTTATCTGCCTCTAAAATCCATTCAGCAGAACAGATTGCTTAGGAGAATCAATTATTAGTAAGATAGCTGCGATAACAAAGTTTTAAAATTCGCAGGAGAGATAATTCATTCAATTTTTTTTCAAAGAATCGTCTGATTTTGTATTTTTTAATGTTACAACTGCATTTTAAGATATTTAGGAAAGTCGTGTTACGAGTTCCTTTTTTCTGCCAATATTTCTATCAATTATTTTTAACATAATCAATATTCTTATTACATAATTTTTTTCTTCCTATGTCAGAAGAATAATTTAAATTTAAAATGCTGCATATTAATTATCATGACAGAGTAAGAATTTGTGAATGTTTTAATTGCATTTTCTTAAAACTGAATTAGAAATGACGAAAAGTGCAAATTTCAAAATTTTATGTGTGGAATTAAAATTATATTATTGAGAGCAAATATATTGACAAATACAAAAAGAAATCATTTGGATAATTTTGCTGATATAAATGAAATTCAACACTTATTTTTATTTATTCAAATGTCTGGATTTGATATCTTTCGCCGATGAATTTATTTTTTTGGTAATTTATAGCCACAACGCTTAAGCATTAATAAAAGCTTAAATTAATAGACTTTTTGAAAAATTTCGTTTAAAAATGTATATTTTCAGTTTAAAAGCTACAGAATACCTTCGAAAAAACTAATTTTTGGAAAATTAAGAACTTCACTGACTATTATAACTAATATCCCATCAAGTTTATCTGACTCTAAAATCTATTCAGCAGAAAAGATTGCTGAGAGAATCAATTATCAGTAAGATAGCTGCTATAACAAAGTGACGACGTTTCCTTCAAAAAGAACTGATCTTCTAAAAAACGTTTTTTGCAGGGATATCTTTAAGACTTTCTACTTTCGTATTACTTTTGGGAATAATTTGTCTTGTGCTAATATTTCATTCAACATAATGTCAGCATGTAATGTGAATATTGTTATACATTTGGTACTAAAAAATGTAATAAAAAACTATTTTTTATATTTGTATTTATAGAAAAACAATATTTTCGCAAATACTTTACAATTATAGAGAAAAAAAATATTATTATTTTGTATCTTAGTAAGAATAAGGCAAATAAAATAATTTAATAAGTTTATTATTATAATCAAATTATTGATTTTGCGTTTCCGAAAATATGGCAAACCATACAATAGATGGTATTATTTTGAATAACATTTAAAATCGAAACTAGTTTTTAGATTATTAAAATATTCTTCAATGGTAATTCAATACTCTCTTCAAACAGAATATTTATCTCTTTTAAAAATATCATAGGAACGCTGAATAAATACTGTTTCAAAGCAAATAGTACATGCATAACAGAAGCATTGTATTAAGTTATCTCAAAAGTATTTTTAAATTTTGAATGCTTATTAATCAAAACTTGTATCACTTCAATGATTGTTTATCCTCACTGGGATTGAATTCAAAATTTATATGAAATGCTATATGTTATCTATTAAACTAAATTTTCATAATCATTCTTTCTTCATTTCAGAATCTTTCAGTCAATTTAAAATCTAATAGAGGATACTAGTAGAGAGATTTCAATTGCATCTTAAATCTATAAAAACGCATATAGTGTTCAATTGTCGTAAAAGTTCCGATGATATTCTTTGCAGTTATTTGAAAAAAAAATAGGCATCATATTAATCTACTCAAGTCATCAATTTCCCACCAACTAAATACTTTTCCATTTTTTTATTTATATAGTGTTTTTCTTCTAGCCCTTGAATCCTTTGATAAGTTTCTTCAAAATAATTTTCAATCCAAGTAAACTAATTTTAATACATAGTCAAAAGTCAGTTCTCCATTTTCTTTTCTTATTATTTCTATGTTTATATCTATTGTTTTATCTTTAATGATATTCTAAATTTCTGACTGCATTTTTGGGGCCCATTTTCTTACACAGCTCAATTTGGACTTGCATATTCTAATTTTAGACTCTGTGTGCTCCATTCGGAAGATGATTTTCCTTTTATTCCTTTCTTTTTATTGATCTTCTATATTGGTATCTCCTTCCAGATGCTCTTACCTTTGAGCGCTTAATTTCCAATTTATTTTGTTCCATCAAGTAGCATTTTGTTCTCTTTGTCCTCTCATTCTTTAATACGATTAAACTTAATCATTTTTTTAAATCATGCAATATACCCTTTATAGTGTTTTTGCTTGTTTTCAAGCTTATAAAATTTTCCAGTAATTGATGTAGTAGTCCTGTTCTGAAGAATTTATTTTTTAGATCATCCAATTGGAGGGAAACGGCTCATTTTCTCTGACAGAAAATATATATATATATATATATATATATATATATATTCTATCTTTGTAACATTTCCAATAATTCTTTACTTTCTCCTGTTTTATACTTTATCTTAACCACTTTATATTTCATAATGGTTATTTTGAAATAAAATCACGTTTATATATATTTGACGATCGTTAATTGCTATTTCAGATTTGATTCCATGTTAAGCAAATCATCAAATGGATGTCTGCAAAATTCTCCAGATGATTTATGGATTTTCTAGAGAAATAGTTATAGCTTAAGAATGTTAATATTTAGGAGACTGGATCAACTAACCAAATCTGTTGGAAAAATAAGTTAATAGAATAAGTTAAGAGAAGTTTAAGTTAATGAGTGGGTCAATGTATCGAGTAATCAAACGTCTTCTTCTTCTGCATTCTACAGTATACAATCGGACAGAATCCATGCAAGAAAGAAAATACCTCCTTAAAGTAATTAATTTATGATTTTAGGAGCGTATATTTGATGAAACGTGGAAAAACATTTAACTTCAGGTAAGCACTTCCGGTTTCGTTTTCGACTCTTTTGAATTACATAAATCTTCATATCTCCATTTCTATCAATCGTAGGAGAAAAATAAACACAGATTTAGAAAGCTAAATAAATGTACTTTAAAATAAAAAAAATTATGAATTTTGACCAAAAGTGGCCTTTTAAACGTAGACAGATACCTTAAAAGAGGGAGAGCGTTTCTTTAAAAGAACAAATCTAGTTTAGTTTAGTTATATTAACGTCACGTTTTAAAGCAACACTAGGAATTCTTTGAGACAGAACTCGTAATTTTGAACCGCTGTCAGATGACGAGGACGACAGTTGAACTGGCAACCCCTCTCTAAACTTCCCAATCACACTACACCAACAGGGGAACGTTTGGCCCCTACGGATTTAGCGCATACCAGTCCCACTAACACGACGGTTCTTCGGTGGAATCGGGTATTGAATGGAAAACCCTCTGATTGCGAAGCCGAGACCTTACCACTAGTTCATCGCGGCTCACGTTAAAAGAACAATGCAAGATGTCATATGCCTCAAAATACCTAACTCAATTTAGAGGAATTCGAAAGGATCGAACTTTAGTATAATCACCCTATGAGGGGATATTGCTACTTCAGTCTAGCATGCATTTTTGTTGATGGTACTTTCCCTTTGTTCAGTGTGTTTTGAATAGTGATGATTTGATGAAAGGGTATTTATAATTTTTTGCTTTCACATTATCAAATGTGCTGTTAAAATCATTCAACTGGAAAAAAAAGAGCATGACAAACTTTGTATATGACAATAAGCTTCCACTTAATGATATATTGTTTAGGATATAATGCAAAAAATTCTAATCGCAAAAGAGAAACTAATACTAGTATCTAAATGTCACTAATATCTTATCAATTTTCAAAGCTTTAAATAAATTTATCTGAGATATTGTAGACTTTGAATTAAACAAGATTCTCCGATCCTCGAGAAAGCAGGTGGAAAAGACTATATGACCGGATCGCCGCAACAAATGCACTGACGGGAATTGTAGTTGGGTCCTAAGTACCATCACAGGCCACGGTACACGGCTCCCTTAGGAATTACATCATCGATGGGAGACGCCAGACCCCCTCTAGTTTCTTTAACAACCAAGGTGGTGAGAACCAACCACCATGATTGAAGCTTGTCATAATCAATTTGCGAGGTTCATCCCTGGGAGGATGAACAGTTGTAGAAGAATGATCTCTCTACATGACATATAATGTACATAAATTTTCATTAGTTTTGAATTTATTTTGCTATGACTTAGAATCTAATCTGACAAAGAATTTTCGTTGTAGTTATTAGAAGAAATTATCCCATGCACTGTAAAATGACAATGAATTATAAAAACGATTACAAGAGTTTAATCCAGAGTGTTAGATTATATATAATTTAAGTACGATTTTTCTAATTTTCAGATCAATCACAAAATTGTTCTTGCGTTGTACATATAATAGAAAACAAAATAAGAAGTGTCATAAAAATTGTTCATATACCTTATGGTTAAGTCAAGCAAGTAATATTTTACAATAGAACATCGATTAATAAACACAAAATATAAAATTTGTTTCTGAATATTTGTTAGTGAATTAAATAAAAGAAAAGTATATAAAAAAACTGTCAACAAACATTTAAAGAAACAACAAAAAAATTGAAGGAACGAAAACAAGAGAAATATTTATAGTTCTGGATACTGTTATAAAGGGTGGTATAAAAAGCTCATGTATTTTAAGTACCCTAAATATATGTTGCTAATAATACATCCTATTTCTCATCATATCTATAAATACTGCGCACTATCTTTAATGAAATGAATCCTGCAATTGTATTTTCGTATAATTTTAAATTGTTTTTCTTATTAAAATTATGTTGTTCACGTTATTTTAACAGATTTTAATGTATTATAACTATATTTTTAATAGTATATTTCCACAAATTCTCAGTACTTGGGATCAACTTTTTATATAATTTTTAATTGCATGCTTCTTAAGGATTTCTGTTCAATCTTTTGATTTCTGTTCCTCCTGCATTTGAAATTTGTAATACAAAAAAAAAAAAAAAAATAGCGTATTTCTCAATTTATATTTTTTATTATTTACAGAGAAGCATTTTTTGGATAAATAAAAGCTATTTTTAGATTTAAAAAACGTATTTTCGCAGATGAATTTTCTGGATAATTCCTTTTTAATAGATTAAAAACATATTTCCATTTAAAAACCTTTACTCGCACTTCTTTTTGAGAGATTACAGGGAGATTATCAACTTTATAGCTAATAGCATTTATGTTTTTTTAATAAATGATCAGTTTCTGATGTTATCTGTTGTGAATAGATTGTATTTAACAAAGATGAATCAGAAAATATGTATGATTGAACTCATGTAAAAAGCTTTTACAAAATGGAAATATATTTTCGTTAATCCCTAAGTTAATTAAAAAGAGTACTGTTTATATCTCAAAAATAAATGTGCAGGTAGTTTAACTGATAATTAACGTGGCCAAAATATATTGGTGATTTGAATGACAAGTCACTTAGATAATATGTATATTACTTAATAGGTAGTGATTTAAGTCTTTTATAAAAAGAAATGTATTCAATATATAAGCATATTTTTCAGAAACTTTTTTTTTAATTTCAACAGAAAACTGATGTATATTTATTGATTAGAATGTAATAATCAATTAATTATTTATTATGTAAAATGATAACTCATATTAAATAATTAATAGCAACATTTGCTAATTCAGCATGTTAAAAAGAAAGAAGATTTACATAAATGTGATGTTTGTTTGTTTTTATTTTAAATGTATATGTACAATAAAAACAAGAATCGAAGCTAGTTTATTCTATTATTGTAATTTTAAATTTACTAGTCAACTTTATTTGTATTGTTTTTAGATGTATCCATAATTTTAATTTATATTCAATTGTATTATTACTTTAAATTCCCAGTTCTAATTCCGTGTTTTTACAGATAAATACAAATAACTTGTTGGTTGAAAAATTTGCAGTCTTTTTTTCTTCAAATCATGTAAATCATTTAGTCTCAATTTATATATAATATTTTCTGTAATGTTAATTTATATTTTACTTTGTTCAAGCTGATGTGCTCGTAAAATCGTTAAATAAACAATAAAGAATACAGAGCATTACAGCCAACAAAATAAGTATTTCACTTTGAGATTATAATTATGGCTTTCATACTAATTTTGAAAAGCTAAAAACATATAAAGATGGAAATTTTCTGTAAATGTACGTACAGTAATCAAATGCGCTTTTCTTTATTACAAAACCAACATCAAGAATCATTGTTGAAGCAGTGAATCATATTCACTTGATCAGTATTTCTTTTAATTTGAAATATTTAAATTTAAAATGTCGTGCAAAATTTTATCTACATCCTATTTAAGTACATTATTTTTGATAAATTGTTTGATTAACCAAGAGTGTGATTTAAGATTTGAAGGTGCAAATAATTTAGATAAAAACAATTCACCTCGTGCACATTTAAGAAATTATGAAGTCAAGTCAATAATTTGTATTGTAAAACATATACATTGTTCCATTTTTCTTTCAAATATCAACATTAGATTCTGTCTGATTCAATCAACTAAGTGAATTATGCACTAAGTTATTAAGTGTTTTTTAAGCCCTACCAATATAAATCCTTGAAATGTAGATATGTTAATTATGCAACCAAAATTCAACAAAGTAATAAAAGAAAGATTCCTTTTATTTAAAAGTAGGTTTCTGTAAGAAAAGGCGCGAAAAAGAAAAATATTTCAAGAGTTATTTAAATATATAACTCTCTTAGAAAAATTCGGTTAAATGCTAAAGATGCAGATGATAAAATAAAATTTTTTGAAAGCTTTAATAAGCGTAGATCACTTAAATGCAGAAACTTATATTCGAAAGTATTTAAAAAAAGTGCTCAATATAATTATTTAAGTAAGAAGAAAGTTTTAAATATTTATTATAATATCAGACTAAGAATATTTTTTAATTTGATAAGAAAGGAACAATTAAAAATATTGCTCTTTAGCATGTAAATACCCTCTACAAATTAAATAAAGATGCTTAAGATATAAATCATATTTATTATTTATTATAAATAAATCCTTGATTTACAAGTTTTAAAATACGAAAGTTAATTATATATATTCCTAATCAAAATATTTTTATAACTAGTTTAAATAATCCAGAAGTCAAAAAGGAATAAATGCAATTAAGAATTTAGGAATTTCTTCTCAGACAGTGAATTCTAGGCAAATAAATTATTTCATATGAGTCGAAGTTAGTTATAGCGTATCATTCATTATTTGTTTCTTTTGTATGAATATTTTGTAATTTTAGTATTATAATGCATCAATCTTAAATATGTCGATTTTCTTTAAATGAGTTTACAGAAATATATCTAAGCTAGTGCTTTATTTATTGTTTACTATCCACGAATATTTATTTTTAAAAATTAATTCGTAGTTGAAGTTAAA
Source organism: Argiope aurantia (assembly GCA_026543865.1). Lineage (NCBI taxonomy): Eukaryota > Metazoa > Arthropoda > Arachnida > Araneae > Araneidae > Argiope > Argiope aurantia. The sequence continues at coordinate 243,510 of JAPMOR010032985.1, read as the reverse complement.
TTTATGTGGCTAAATAATCATTTATCATTTTTTTTTCATCTTTCTATTTAGATTCTTCTGCCATTATTCCTTAACCATCATTGTTTTACCAATAATAAATATTGTTTCTGTTAAACCAAAATTTTAAAACATTTTTTCCCATTTCAAAGTGAAACTTCCAAGTAATTAAAAGAAATAAGATTACATATATTTCAAACTCTAAATAAAATCTAATTGATTAGGCAAAAATTTTTACTCTAATTTCAAAATTACAATTAGAATATTTCTGATATATTTTCAATAAAATACGCCAAAAATAAATCATTTTTAACTTTTGATCGGTCATAATTCATATTCAAGTCGAAACTAGTCAAATAAAATAAAATTGTGAAAAGTTATTTTATGATTTCAAAAAGTGATCAAATATATTAATTATGATACAACTATGTCGCATTATACTTGAATAAAATCATAATCAAACAAATAAATCTTCATATATCTTACTAAGTAATGTGCAATACATTATATTATTAAGTAATTTGAGGTTTTAAGCATTTTTTTTCATTAATAAATTGTTTTTGACCATATATTTTATAACCACAACAAATTTCGATCAATTTTCATTAGAGAAAGGAGTTGTTCCCCATTAATGCGTACAGAAATGTGTATTTCTGTGACCTATTAAAGCTCAAAGAGGTGCTGTGTAGTGTGGACAATCGAAACGTTGGGTCAGTGATCCATGAAGTTCACACTGTTATTAAATTTTTGCGGTGTAGCGAGAATAAATCATACCCCAAATCAATTCGAATCGCAAATGACAGTGCACTGAAGATTAGGTAGGGACACCTAATTCTTGAAAAGTGTAATTCATTAGCGGATTAATTTTTAATAAACTAGAAGGAATTTAAAAATAATGTATTCACTTCTTGTTTAAAATAAAATAAATTAAGTTTAAATTAAACAAAAAGCAAGTGATTAGAAGTTTTCTCTTTCATTTTTCCTGCAATCATACTTTTATAAATCTTTTTTTGTAATTTCAATAAAAAGTATTCAATACAAATTTTTATTTTCTTCAGATTCTTTTATTTCTTTAAGTTTTAAATGTCAAAAAAAATAAATGCTATTTTCATTAATAATAACAGTTTTGGATTTCATTTTCTGCTTCTTAATTTATTTCCTGCTAAAGCCTTCGCCAATAATATTGCCAAATCTATTGTTATAGATAATTTAAGTAGTTGTTTTGTTTGAAAGAATGCTTTGGTACAATTGAAATTTTCGATAGCATTTAGCATGTTGATAATAAATAACTATAATCAAATATTATTATATTATTATAAATAATAATTATAAATTTATAAGAATAATATTTTTGAAAAAAATAATAATACAGCCACAATATCCCAACAAATTCAACAATATCTATTTTCAAATTCAACAATATCTATTTTTCATGAATTAATATCGTCGTTTTCAAAATATATTACACCATTGAAAACTGGAAATATAATAAAATTGTTCCATGTTAACAATTTTTTTTGTGTAAATAGATCAATATATATTTTGTTAATAACAGATTATATATCTGCAGTAATTACACGCATATATTAAAAGAAGAAAATCTTCCAAAAAGCAAATGAACTTGAATCGTTTCTCTTTCGTTTGTTTAACATGGAGGAGATCCATGAATTCTACAAGGAACGACATTTAGATAAATAGATTCTAGAAAGTGTCGGAAATTTAAAACTCGAATGCAATTACCAAATAAATGAATATTCTTTGGGGAACGAACTCTCTTAGTAGGCATATTAGAGTTTCTAATAAATGAGTAGCCATTAGAAAAGTGATGATATGCGTCAATTTACATTAAATTTTCTTTGGCAAAGTGAGATCTGAATTTTTCCAATTAACAAATGTTTGGGCAGCTTTAGGAGCTTTGTATTAGCGTTTAATTAAGTCGAAACAAACTGAGATAATTGATAGTATTTTAATTGGAGCTACATATTCCGACAAACTTCAGGCATTTACATGTTTACTTCTGAGAGTAAAGACCCCTGAGAACCCGATGGCAGAAGTCCGACTTGTAGTTCATACGAGATGACACTCACAAACTCACTCTTTTCAGGGATCTCTTCCACACACCTCACAGATAAAATATAGGGCGAAGAACAACCATGCTAGAACCAGGACTCGAACTCGCAACGCCTACATCACAGGGAAGACGCGATACCCCTAGGCCAGGTTTACACTGATTCTGAAATTAATATATGCAATTCGTTTCTAAGTTCATACTTTCAAACAAATATTTTCATAAAGTTTGTAAAATGTTCTTTATGTATTTTTACATGCAGTTCAAAAACTTTAGAAACCTTTTTGTAGTTTAAATCACTGTGAGTGTATTAAAATTCTTGATAAAAGTATTATGCTTATCTTTTATTAACTACTAATGAAATGCTACTATACTACAAAACCTTATTTTTATTTAATTTTCACAAATTTAGAAATCCACATTATGCTTTGCTCAAAATAAAATATATTTTTAGTATTGTTTCCCTGCATTATTTTTTACTAAAATTATAAAAATTTGTCCTTTCAGTTTCTCCGTTAACGCATCATAATTATTTCAAATATTTCATAAATTTTCTTTCTTTCAAATATTTCTAGAAAACCGGAAAAATAAATTTATTAAAGTAAAACAATTCAAACTAAACAATGCAAAACTATCTCCATTTTTTAAAGGATTTTTTTCTGCCAGCATATGTGCTACAAAACTTAATCTGCGAAGAATATTCTGCCTGTGCAAGGTAAAAAAGAAATACCAAAGCAGATATGCATACAATAAAAAGCATGTATGCTGTTAAGTATTCATATAATGGTGAAAATGATTGCCTTGTGAAAATTATTAATTATAAAAACTGGGTTTTTTCCACCAGCTGTCTTGAATTGAATTCTGGCTCTACTGACAATTAAATTATTAACGCAAAATGTACAATTATTGAAATATTTGGTTATTTTTTGATAAAACAGACAAATATGAATCGAATGGAAGTTTAAATGTATGTGAAAATGACTAGATTTATGCTTCCAAATTATTATACTTTAAAATTAATGTTCATTCAAATGAGTAATTATCTATAAATAATTCAATTTAATTGGGCAGAAAAATAACAAAATATATATCTGATAATATATAGAATTAATATAATTAATGTATATGGTTTAAAACTTCATAGAAAAAAAATATTGAACCATACTTAAATTTCATTAATATATATTAAAACTTAGTGTATTTCAGGGCTTAGAATTTTTTTAATTAAAAACTTTTTACCCTTATCATAACTTTGATGAGCCCACAGACGAGATGAAATAAAAATGTTTTATTGCGCAGATAAATTTTATTTACAGTTGTTTCTTGTCAATTATACATAATTTTCTTTCTTTCTAACAACTAATGCTTAAAACATAAGATTTCATTTAGCTTCATTAAAATTCAATTAATAAAATACATTATTGCATACATAAATTTAATTAACGGCGAATTAAATCGATAGAAATCAAAAATTGGTTTTCTAATTAATATCTTAAATATATATTTTAATTGAGATGCGTTAAGAAGACAAGGAATATTAAAATTATCAATGTCTTCATGCATTAATTATTTTATTATTCTGGCAACTTTCAATTTGGAAATTCTAACATATCTGATAGTTTGATAATTAATTTTTAATATAATCCCAATGAGAAAATCCATTATATTAATGACGCACTTTTAAATAAATCTCAAATGCAAATGACTGTTGTCAAATGAATTTATTTTAACTTATGTATAGCAACTGATTGCATATACGTGCTAGGTCATATCTCACGAATTTAAAAATATATATTTTGTGGCTGATTATTTAATTGAATATGGAGCAATAAATGCATCTACCTAATTTATTTCAAATAATGAAGAATTAACAAATACTTTTATATTTTTCTAAATTGATTACTAAAAATGTCCAAAGATTTTGAAAATCTATTTGAAGTTTTAAAGTTGAAAATGAAACGTGCAAAATAAATATAAATCAATAAATGGAAAATAAAATAATCACCCTATGTAAAAGCTTTTTTAAAACTTGTATCAAAAGCATATCTTAAATACACTTTCTTTTTATGCATTTCAAGTTGTGTAAAGGAATTCAGTTCAAAAAATTGAACAAAATTCAATAAATTTAAATTCAAAGATTTTTCCAGAAAAAACAAAGGATTCATCACCACATTCAAAAATTTAGAGGAGATGCGATGTGAAACGGAGGGAGAATACATGTATCGTGCAGAAAAATTAGGGCTATATAGTTTTAGAAAAATATTAAAAAGCAAAGTATGTTTACGTATGCATCTACGGGTAGATGGGACCACATGATCATATTCCATACATACTCATTGGAGTTCAAATCTGGAATGAAAACCGGACATAACAAATGGATAACATTGCTGATTCAAGAAGGAATTTGCATGTTTTAAAATCAAGCAAACCACCAAGGAGGATCGACAGAAGAATCAAATGAGAATTATGCTTTTTCTGAAAACCATAAAAGAGCTCTCTAAACATCAAAACGATCATTTTTCGGAAAGCTCTTATGGGGAAGCGTGGGGAAGTTATTGAGAATCATCTTTAAAATGATCCATTCAAGATGCATTGTCGCCAAATAGTAGAATAGAGAAGAGAATTTAAATAGAGAAATATAGAATAATTATAAAGAATTTTAAAATATTTTTGCGCAAAATATGTAGATAATTTAGAAGTATGAATTATCCTTCCCTGTGTTGAAAAACTAGTAGTAATTTCATTTTTTGTTATTATTTCATTATAATAAATAGTTTCATTATAACAAATATTCCATTATAATAAATTAATTCATCACTTGAAGTATTAAAAATGAAGATGAGTTTTCAAATTTTCTCAAAAAAAATCTATTCTGAAAAGTGATTTATTGATCATTTCATAATTTGAATAACTTTTAAATAGAAGTGATGATTTAACTGTCCATCTATGTATTAACAAAACTTTCATGATGTAAAACATTGAAGATCTATTCCTTTTTATCATATTTGTATCAATGATTTTTACAAATAACTCTGAATATAGTTTTATCCTATGTTAAATATATACTTTTCAATGGAATTGTTAAAAATAGATTTTTTTTTATATATAGTTTGCATTATATCATTAATTATTTGTAAAATACAACATTTGTAATATTTTAACATATTAATTAGCGAGATTTGGTAATCTTATTTTGAATTGAAAAATGGTAACTGATAAATAATATGTCCTTGTTTTGTCGTGATGAATGCATCCTTAGAATAATTTTACATTTTTTTGGAAAAAAAATATATATATATATATATTGTGTGTGTGTGTGTGTTTGTGCGAACCAAATGAAACTGCGTTTAAGTAATAAATATACAGATTCAATCGCGAAATAATACTAATGGTTTTATTTCCTAATTTGTAACCCTAAATTGCTTAGCTTTTTTTTAATTAGCCACTTCGCTATATCAAAACAATTGCAATTTTATCGAAAACAAATGACCCTCGATAAAAGAATCTAAATTCGCTGCAAGTGTAATTGATTCTGAAAGCTTAAGTGGTGTTATTATTCAATAAATAACACCACTTAAGCTTTCATCCAATGTAGCAAAGAGAGTTTATAAAAATAATTAGCACATGACGTCTGAATTTTAAAAACTGTAACTTTATTTTAATAAAATTACAGCCAAAACGAAATTCATGTTGTTGTTTTTTTAATTTCACAGCTTGATGGTTGAATTAATGATAGCTTAATTGCTTCGTAATAAATATAAATTAAGCATTTTTACAAAGTGTTCTACCATTTAATAGTAGTTGCAAAATAAATTCAGATGGCTGATAATGTAATTGGCTTATGAGAACAAAAATGCAGCCATTTCAATTAATGTTTCTTTTTTTATCATGAATTTCAAAATTTATTTTTTAATTACTGGAATTATAATAGAAACTCAAAAATTACTCCGATTAAATGTGTTTAGATTAGATTTTTGATCAGTTTTGTTCCCTCCGGACAAGCGTGTCATTTAGAAATAGATTTATTCAACACTTAAAGATACAAATTACAAATTTGATTTATTCAAATATTTGATTTAATTAAACTGAATCTGATAACCAAAAAGATCATTAGAGATATTTTAAAATTGAAATAGAGGGAATATATACTTTATAAATAAGTAAATATATTAAAAAAAAGAGTATATAAAATGGCAAACAAGTGTAACTATTAATGTTAATTATAATTGCATTTGCTTAATTTATTTATATTTATTTTTTTTTAATTTAAAATTGCTAATTAATAATGAGCAAGCAATTTTATTAAAGAAAGAGTATATACTATTTTGCACAAAGTTGTGCAATAAAATTTAAGAAATAAACAAAAAAATTCATATATAACATATTCCCTCATGTTTTAAAAAAGTTAAACATTTTTCAGTTCTAATACAAAACACAGCAGTTAAATCTTCTAGGGATTAAAGAGTCTTAAAAATACTCACATATGCTTACAAAAACACAAGATACGTTCACTCACATCCAGTAAGAAACTCAGAAATAAACTTAATACTAAATTCTTATTTAGACTCAATATTAATAAAAATAAATTTGCATTGCTGATGATTTTTAGGTATATATTAGTGTATGATTCCAAGAGTCACAAAAAATATTTGAATAAAAAGCATAAGGGTTAACAAGTTTCATTATAAAGTTTCATTAATGCAGAAGTGTTGAAAATAATGCACAAACAAATTTAAGTGAGAAAACTTTAAAATTTAGATGCTTTATCCATTTTAAAGATAAAACAAGACATTCTCCTTTAAATTTCTTTGTTTTGCCTCATTTCTTTTCCTTGAAATAAGCTTGAATAACTAGTTTAATACGCGGAATGGAATTAATGAGAAATGAACTTGTCTTTTTTTTATAATAATATATGCTCAAGAGAATTTACTAAAGTGCAAATAATATTATACATTGTTTATAATGGATAAAATGACTCTGAATATTATTTAAAAATGTTGTTTATTCATAATATAATCATTTCGATGTTATGTAGTCAATATAATTTGTAAATATGCTTACTATAGGGTATTGAAGCAACTAAGAGAAAAAAAAACCAATTACAGAATTCTTTTTAAAGTTATATTATAAATTTGTATATGAAATAATATTTGTATACATAATAAATTTTTTATTTAATCTTCATACTAACCACATATATTATCAAGTAATTTGGTTTCAAAATTATCGAGATTTATTGCGTTAAAACTTCAAAATTATGCTCAACATGCCTTTTTACTACTTATCCGATTTTAAACTATTTGACAGTACATAATTAAAAACAATTATATTACATAAAATAAAAACCGTCAAATGACAACAATTCAGAAAATAAATTATTTAATTTCCATCTATGCACAAGACAGACAGTGAGTAACAATAAATAAAACAATGATCTGCATGTTAAATAATATATCTTAAGCAAGGTTAAATAATATTAGCATTAATAAATTTGAAGATTGAAATTCCTTTTTGTAAAATAAATAACAAATGAATTATAATAAAATCTTATTTTGAGCAATTTGAAAGATAATTCAGAGGGAAAGTTCGTATGTACAATGGGGATGGCAATATTTTATAGAAAGCAATAGAAACTGAAGAATAACTAAGAAATTCTTTTAAAAAGCAGTAAAAATAAGAAAAGAGATTTTAGCATAAAAATAATAGAGTGATTGGATTCTACTTTTTAAAAACTGCCCATGCCTTTAATATCCACGTAGTAAAAATATTTTCAAAAATTAATTGAAATTTGGTAACTGCAATAGAAAGTAGGAAAATGTCGTTAATGATCATCAATGTCAAATATGGTTTTTGCCGTTCATCAAATGATGAACTAGGTCACCGAAAATAATTCTCTAAGTCAAAATTTCTTAAAAAATAAAATGAATTCCAAAAATCAGAAGTAAAAATGGCTTTTGAGATCCCTGTATTATGGAAAAGAAAAATAATTGAATTCTTCAAAAAAATTACAAAATTAAATTAACAAAATTCTGAAGAAGAAAAACAGTTTTCCTGATGCTATCTTAAGCGATTTTACGATATTACAGAAAAGAAAACTTGAATAAAAACTAATTTATAAGAATGTACTTTGAAATGAGGCCTTAATTAAAATGCATGAAGTAAATCTCAAAAATATCATAAAAAAATAATATTTCATCCATATTACAATTTTGTATCAAATATATAGTAAATTTTTGATATTCCTAAGGAAATTATTTGATAGATATACGATGAATTTATTATAACAAGCTAGATAACGTGAAATATCCTTTTGTCTCAAGAAAAGCACAAAGAATAAATAGCATAAAGAAATGTGCCTGTAAAAATTAATAATATAATAAAAGCACAAAAAATTGCTAATAATATAAAGTAAACAATAAATCACTAATAATATACAAGCAAACAACAAATCGTTAAATAAAATTTCAAAAAGCCATGTTAGCTTGCTGGACACCTCCAATATTTACAAAGCCCTGAAAAGATTTGGTATCAAAGGATGTGGTAAAGAATCCTTTAAAAAAATCTTGAAATTCTTAAAAAAATAATAATCTTGTACAAAAATAGGTAAGTAGTTCTTGCTTTTCACAGAGCCTTTATTGTTGAGACCAGTCACCAAATGGCTGCAACTGTAGAGGATCATTGAATCATTCATTTAGTATTGAAAAACTTTGTAAATCTCCCTTTCTAACCAAAAAAAAAATATTCACATGACATAGAAGTAATATTACGAGTCCACAATAATATACATCGTCAAAAAAAATTAAGCATACATTTTTATATTCAATATTTGGAATCTTTGCGAAATAGTAAAACTCAAGTATTTCGTTGCTGCAATATTATGATACTGCATAAATTAATTTTCTGAAGGTATATATTATAGAAGAATAAGGTAATTTTTATTGAACAAATATTCTTGATTACATCATATAAAAATGATGACAAAAATATTTTTCTAAAGAATTCTTCCAGTTTTAATCAATTATTATTTAAAGTAAAAAAATTG
>JAPMOR010032985.1:209985-229403 GCA_026543865.1 Argiope aurantia | reverse complement strand
TGTGCGCTACTGTCTGCAGTAGATTCTGGTTGTATGCTGCTGTGTGTGCTGTTGTATGCTACACGTCTCGGGAGAAGATAATCGTCTTCTGTGCTGTATATAGTTGTCGCTTTTTTGCTGTCCTGTGTATCTTCGTGTAAATAAACGTCGTTGTTTCTTTTTCTACTGCCGTCTGCTGATTACACCGTATCACTTCCACTATCCAAACGAACCCCGGTAAAATTTCGTATTATTTTATTTATTTATATATATATATATATATATATATATATATTACAACAGACATCGTGAACTCAAATATGAAGGAAAAATATGTGTTTGGAGATAAATACATGTTTTTTTCTGTCGCCATATATAAATAGTAAATTAATATTGCTAATTAATAAAGTAATTAGTAGTAAAAAGAAAATAATAAATTTGTAGTACTGATTTCAGTGTCTTTATAAGTTTGTTTTAGCTTGTTGACGTACTTAAATCCTGCAATGAATATACAGTAAGTGCATGGAACGCAAAGGAGAGCAAAGATGAACAGAGATTCTTTGTTACATTAAGAGTTTTGAAACTTCATATCCAGATTTTTTATTTATTTATTTGCGGTTCTTCGCTACTTATGGGCTATATGGGTGCATATATTGCCTAAACGTTTTAATCCTTATGCATTTCTGACTGCTGATAAAAAGTTAATTTCATTCAGAGGAAATTTGTCGTTCCGGCTATATATGCGCATAAAACCGGCCAAATATGGATTTTCTTAGGCAATAAATCAAGTTTCGTGTGGAATATTCATCCATGGAAGTCCAAGAAACAAACCATTTGAGGAGAATCAGATTTTTATTGTTGTTCTTGTTTTACTTTATTGTTTTAAGGCACATTGAATAACATATGGTAATTTCTCTTTCTCTCATACCCTAGGAGAGTCCACGGGTGATACTTCGTAGTTGAGGATGAGGAAATTCCGGCATGGTGGTTGGTTCTCGCCACTCTTGTGGTGATGCAAAAAGGTGAGGTTCTGGCTTCTCCCATCGATGATCAGACGCATTTGCTTAGGGAAGGGTTTTACCGTAGCCGGTGAGGATTTTTAGGGCTCAATCACATTTCCCACCAGATTTGCTGTTGCGGCAGTCAGGTCATTCAAATTTTTTCGTGTGCCTTCCGACCGGTCTGAGTAGTCAGTTTTGTGGTATACATGCACAGATATTATTAAAATGGAAAATAACTATGACTTGAACAATGAGAACAAACAGTTTCCATTCCTCCTGAATTACTTCAAATTAAAAACAATGAAGTTTGTTCATCGTCTTTTACGTCCATTAATGATACTCTGCTTGTACTATACATATCCAAAAGAAATAAAAGTTTTATTATTCAAAATACACTAAATTTTGAAAAAATTGAACACTCCAGAATATAAACCCTTACTCAATCTTGATTTTAATTCTGAAAGAAATACTGTAGACACCGTAAATGATTTCATACTATACTTGTAGAAGAAAACTAACAGGGGGCCAACAGCTGTAATTTCAAATTCTTTGATAGTACGTCAATGAATGCTCGCATAATATTTATAGCAGCAAATTCTAAATGTAAACCGAAATCATAAAGAAAACAACGAGTTTTTATCGAAGCTCTGATTATGGCATTAATACTAATCCATATTTGTAGAAGAAATGTGTTAGCACGTCAAGAAGCAATAGCTAAATTTAGTGAAAAATGCGCAAGGGCAATTAATAGACTAGAAATTCTACAACTGAAAAATACGCAGCTCTAGAAGCCCAAACAGGATAAAGGGTCGATATTCTCTCTGTAAGTCAGATAATAAATTTCCAAATTTATGCGTGAAGTGTGGACGAATGCATATTCAAGTTGCATTCGAATCAAGTATGTACAAAATGCATTTCTACAGTTGCTCAGGGAAGAAAATTGTTTCAAATACAAGCATTAAACTTTGTCTATATATTGGCATAAACATAGAAAAGAAGGTAGAAAGATAAGGGTAGAAGAAATAATTTTTAATGTATTTTAATCATTGTTATTGTTTTATAATGAAGATATTTGAGAAATGTGACCAAAATTAATTTATATTAGATTCCTTTTGTTTTAGAAACGGATTTTCTGATATTTTAATATTTATTTCTTAACTTTTTGAATTAAATATGGATAAATATACATAAAAAATCATCGTGTTTTATTTCAAATATTTTCTCAAAGACAAAAAATAATTGTTCTATTAAGTTTGTTCAAAAATTGGAAAATGAAAGCACTTTTGATAGTAATTAAAATAAGAGACATTGAGTACATTTGAACACGAACACAGTGCATGTGTATTTGAAATATGCGGCTGTAGCGGCTGAGTTAAGTTACTGAGATCTAATGTCTTATCATAGTGACTATATCTAAACTGTATCTAACAATTTTATTTTAAATGGATAGCAAATAGTTGGAGATCTTCTAAATATTCGAACATGATTGTTTGTTCCAAAGTGTTTTTACTACAATCAAATAATTTCAAGTTTGGGCAACATAATCAAATGCATAAAATCGCTTAATAAATAATTTTATTCACATTTAATAATTTTTATTACAGACTTTTTTGAAGTTATAAAAATAGAATGTGTATCATGTATGAGCTTAATAAATAATTTTGTTTAAATTTAATAATTTATATTGAAGATTTCTTTTGCAGTTATAAAAATAAAATATACATGATATATAAAATTGTGTGATTTCTCCACAGAGGTTCAAAGCTTTCTCACTAAACTTGGCAATCGGATTAAAGATTTGTGAATTTCAACCCAGAATTAAACATATTTAATTTATTTTCACAAAAATACTACCATTTATAGAGATGTAGTTAATATTCAGGTTTATTGATTCTGGAATAACGATGTTTTTAACGTTTTCTGTTAAAAAATAAAATAAATTTTGAAATCTGAAGCCATATTTTCTGATCTAATTATAAATAATAATATTTATTCTTTTTTTCCATTTCATTAATCAATGCCATTGTCAGTCTACAATTAGAATTCTTTATTTTAAGTTCTTTTTCTTTAAATTTCTCTTGTTTTAGCATTTCTTGTTCTTGAATTCCTTTCCTGATTGATGTTGTTTCATGTTTTAAAAAATAGTTTATAACTTGTCTATAAAGTTTCCAAAAGTTACTTAAACAGAATAATTACAAAAGTATGAACACTGCCACTATTTCATAGCGCTGAATTGAAAGAAGAAGTATTTTTTATAATGTTTAGTTATTTTCTTAATGAACATTGTGTAATAATAAGATACACTAGAAAGTTAATTTTAATAGTCCTCAAAAATAACAGAATAGTTATATGCTGGATGTATTCCACGCTTTTCTCCAGCTGAAATCCAAATAAAGATTGGTTTCTCAAGAAGAATCTACGTGAAGCCACATCCTCCACATGTATTTTAAACTTTTGTCAGTTTAGTTTAGTTGTATTAATATCCCGTTTAAAAGCAACTCTAGGGCTATTGTAGGGATCTCTTAATTTTGAACCGGGGTCAGATTACGACACCTGAGCCGGCACACCCCTTCAAACTTCCACACAACAGTAGAGGGAAATCGTTTAACACCGACAGATTTAGCGTCCACCAGACTCGCTTACACGATGTTTTTTCGTTGGAATCGGATCTCGAACCTAAAACTCGCCAATTCCGAAGCCTAGACCTAACCGCCAGCCACCGCGACCTCTATAATCTTTATTCAGACTTCTTTACAAGATGCTATTTCTGTGTTTCAAACTCTTTGCGATCAAAAGAAATTGATTTCCATTATCATGAATCTTTGATCCATTGAGGGTGGGTATGTAACAGCAGTAGGGCCATCACCACAAAATATTGAAAGTTCTTTCTAGTTTTCAATAGTTTATTATGTAAATATATATGACTCACAAATTAATCAAAATTTCATTAAACTAATCTATCAGTTTCTTTTAACTACACTGAAATATTCTATTTACCTATATAACCCACATTTTATATTTTGGCATTCAAGCTTATTATTTCTCATATTTTTTATGAGAAGGAAGTTCAAACATAACGATTAAACCCTAGTTATCGATCTCCTAACTCTCCAAACATACTCATAAATGTACCTTTTGTAAGTCTTTCCACTTCAAAACAACTGTATTTGAAGAGCCTTTCTTATTGAGTGTATCTCTCAATATTGATCCAGAATCGAAAAGAAAAGCTCAAACTTTTCAAATTTTCGGCTTTTTACAAGCAGAAGAAAGCTATAACAAAAAGGGATATTTTCGCCTCTTTTTCGGTTTTTTTCCCCCCTTCAATTCTGCATTACACTTTTTTTTCTTCTTTTTTTTTTTGCCGGAAGCCATTTTTCCAGTTGTCAAGTGTTCTTCATTTCATTTCACTGCAGATTATAGAGGCGTGGATGATACCCATACAAAAAAACAACGCTATTCAATCTGAGAAAGAATCTTGAAACGAAAACTGCAATTTGAATTCTTGCAATAAAAAGAGAGGAGAAAAAAATAACGAAAGCATAAAAGGCGGGTAATTTTATTTATCATTTGATGTTTGAGTTTACAATCGAATTTTCTAATTAAATATTTTGTGAAAAAATATTTATAAGGATGCCATAAATACATTTAAAGGGAAAAAATATAAAAGAATTTGAAGGCTGGGAAAAAAATTTTAACTCAAAAAAAAATTGATATAAAAATAAAATTATATGTGCTTCGTTCATATAAATGTACCAATGAAGTAAAATTGTCCTAATATACTCAGCTAGAAATAAAAGCCATTTTATATAATGCAATTTTCATAAATTTAGAAATTCATAATTGTCTTTTAAACTATATTCATTTTCTAATAATGATTTGATATTATTCTTTATAAAAAATAAAATAGGTGTATCTTTGCGTTTCATCAATATGTTTAATCAATTTAATCTTTATTGCTAATATTTGTTCATTTTATAATTGCAGAATAAATTGTATGCATATTTTAAAGAAACAAACAATCTTATCAATAATATTTTGTTTGTTTTTTAATCATTTTTTCACTTAACTTTACTAATGAGCTACGCATCAAAATATTTACTCCAAAGATAAATATGATGCAGAATTTCTAAAAAAATACGAGAAAAATTATAATCTCTCTCCTCGTGTGGACGGTAGTTAAATTTCCTTAAAAATATTCTATGCGTAATAAGTTATATATATTAATATGCATATGCTAGCTCATCATTGTCAACTACCTAATTCGCTAAGAATACTAATTGATTTTAATTTCAACTAAATCTCTTATGCATAACTTGATACTAATTAGAGATTAAAGCAGTGCTTGCTTATAACTTAACACTAACTTACTACAGTATTATTAACTGCACTGTTAGCTGCACGAAACTTCAGGTGGGAATATGTCTCTTGATGTCAAAGCGCCATTAAAAATTTAATTGTGTGATGAATCTATTTTAAATTCCTAGTCATTTAAATCAGTGATTGACTCTAACCTACTACAATATTATTAACTTCACTACAATATTATTAACTTTACAGAATCTTTCTTTCTTAATTTCCAAAAGTATGACATTTCTGTGTATTATTAATTTTATAGTCAATTAAGGTAAACATGATGACGAAATAACTACAAAAAATTATTTTGAAATGAAAAATGTCTAAAATGGAACTTTTGAGTTGTAAAGTACAGCTGGAAACAACTGTAATTCGTTTATAAAAACTGATGCTGAAAAATGAATTTATTCACTAATAAAAAAGTAACTGTCACACTTTGTACTAAGAATTACTTAAATTCAGCCAGTTTAAAATATATGTTGATCCAAACATATTAACATTTTGTTGAATAACTACTCTTTCAGACGAACAGAAATCACAAATATTCTTTAAACGCTTTAATTCGAATTCTACATTTTTTACACCCACACAGTAGGAAAACAGAGTCAGAATTATATGTGCTCAGATTTGACTAATCGTTTTAATCCGACCAACTTGAATTCGAAACTTCAGACGCCATGAAATAAACTCTGGATGATAATTTCGAAAAAAAGAAAAATCCGTTGAATTATTGAAACAGTAAAATTACTAAAAATTAAAATTAGGCATTAAATGATGTGAGTAGATATATTTAATCTGTATTACTTATAACAACTGAATATAAGTGATTATAATGTCTTAAAAATACATCAAGCAAATCAAAAATTCACATCATCAGATACAAAAATTCAATGAACTCGAAAAATTATTATTCTCTTTTTGGTAGAAATCTAGATTTGGAAGGGAAAGATAATTTTTTAGGCTAATTTCTTCTAGTTTCCAAGAAAAATCTTACAATTTTCAAGGGAAAAAAAAGAAAAGATTAAATATTCTCAGAATATCATACTTTCAGACCCTCTAAACATGATTTATAAATAATATAGATTTTATTAAACTACTGTTTAGCCGATGAAATATTTATTAATATACAGCAATTGTTGCGCCATCACTGTCACAACTTAAAACTGTCGTTTAGTTTCTACAGCGATGTTAATTTCCTTTAGACTTTTTTATATAAGATGAGATGAATAAATTTATCTTTAATTCTTACTGAATGAAATAATTTCGGATGTATTATTAAGCAAAAAAGATTGATTAATTCAGAGCATTTTTCTATAAAAAGAGATTTTAAAAATTATTAAGGAAGCAATGCTACTATTAATAAAGAAGATAAATTTTATAATCAATACATTTCTCACCTATTAAAAACTGTTATTTCTTTTTAATTAAAATTCATTCCACATATATATACTTACACTTGTGTATGAGTTTGTATGTATATACACTTGCTTGTGTATATGTGTAGAACCTGTGACAAGTGAAATGGGAACTTTCTGCGTCGCGCTTATGAAACGCATATGTTTGTTAAAGGAATTTTTATACATTTGCTTGGAAGGATTTACTGATTATCTCATTTATGTTCAGTTAAATAGAGTCGGCATTCTTAGATAAATTATTCGATAATTATATTATTTTTCGCTTATTATACATCCTCTTAACTAATATCACTTTATATAAATACCATTGCTTAGCAAATAACGTCATTTTTTTATTTAAAAAATAACAATAAAAAAGTAGTGCGTGAGGTTTTTAACAAGATTTAATGAAACTAATTTTTTTTGAAAATAATTGGTAAATAGTAGTGATTTAATTAAATGCATGATGATAGTGCATTAATTTATTCTCTCGGAAATTGTAATGAGGAACCATTTTTCCAAAAAAAGTGAAATGAAATTGTAGTAAAAAAAAAAAATTGCAGACTCACTGATACAATTACACCAATGATTCTATAGTCATTGTTGCAGAGATAATTTTAAAGGCTTTCTATTTATTCGTTTTCTTTTCTAAATCAATTACATTAGCAGCGAAACAATTTTCTCTCAATAAAAAATAAAAAAATCGAAATTATTTTCCAACGCAACAGTTTTTAAGAATACATTCAATAAATAATGCCACTTTAAACTTTAATTTAAAGCAGTAAAACCAGCTTATAAAAAAGAAATAATTAACGTACTATTCATTGTCTGTTTTCCCGTTTTTAAAAATGAGATCTGCTAAATATTTTAAAAGATCTATCTTTAATTTTGCAAAGAAATGCATAAGTGAATTGCAATTCTATTTAATTGGTTGGTAACATAATTAATGTTAGTTTAATTACATAATAATAAAAAACATGACATGCCTTATTTTGAATCAATTAATGCTACATTTTAAGTATTCCCAAAATAAAATCTCTTAGCTTATGAAATAATTAATTTATTGATGAAAAATTCTCGTCATTTTAACATTTACTAATTAAATTTTTTGGGGGGTGTCAATTAACAAATTTAGACTTGTTTATTGTAAAAGTAAAAACAGGAAATTCATTTTCTAGTGATTAAAATGAATATCTCTTGAAAGTTGATACAATTTTTCTATTCTCAGAGTACTTTTTTTTTCTTTTATAATTCCAAAAGAATTTTTTTTTTCGAACACGATTGTTTCTCTAATAATCGATGAAGGTATTGTCTAAAAAATTTAGAAGCGTTAAATATATCGCTTTCTTGTATACACTTACTTTGTAAATTTGTAATTTGTAAATAAATATAAATATCGAAGTTATTTAAGGAAGAACTAACCATTATATAACGAATAAATCATTTTTTAATTAATTGTTACATTTCTATTTTGCCGTTATTTCGCATTTCGGGTCTGATCACCAACTTGGTACCAAGAACGAAATTAGCTGAAGGCTAATGATTAATAAATATATATCATTAGATTGTAATTCACGCGGAATCAAAAAGGATAATAATGTATCTAAACATCAAATGGGGAAAAACGGTCCGGCGAATAGCAAGCGTTGTGGGAAGCTCAAGTGTTTGCACAATTGAGCAGTTTGCAGAATCCGGTTTACTGTAAATACAGCATCAAGTCGTGTGAGGAGTAGCCAGTCGTGCAGCAGTGAGTCGGCAGTTGGATAAAGCTAAAGCGAAGAGATATTGGAGAATTACAGGGTTTGGAGAGACTGTGGAGTGAAGCTACGTAGATTCTCTTCTCCTGCTGAATTCTGTCCTGCCGCTTTGTAAGTTGTGGTTGTTATTATTACCGATTGCTACTTATGGGCTACTGTTTGCTGTAGTGTGCTGCTGTGTATTATGTATGTTCGTCTCGGCTGTATATTTGTTGACTGTGAATTTGTTTTTTTTTTTTTGTGTTTAATAAAAGTTGTCGTTCTTTACTAAAGAACTGTTTCTTCATACAGTAACAAATCCAAAGAACTCAGAAACCGTAACAATTACAATATCTAGCTTTATGTGCAAAAAAGGTAACAATTACAGAGAATTTTTGCTAACAGATCAATAGTATCAGTGGTTTCATGAAATATGAATATTCACAATAGTACCCCAATATATTACATAAATACACTTTGTGAATAAAATAGAAGGCCACAAGATTGTTTTTTAATAAATGAAGAGCATTGAATTTTTTTCAGCAAGTTCCAATGAGCAACACTTTAAAGGCTTATTTACAAATAGATAATTATATCAGAATTTTGAAAAAAAAAATTGCAAATGAATTATTTTAAAAAATTGGTGTCAATTATACCATACTCTGTGAAAAAGTAGAAGTACACTTCTAAATATTGTAAATGAAAGTCTTATTAACATGGGGAACCTTCCGTAATTGGCTTTGATTATTTCAAAAATTTGGTTTGGCATAGAATCATATAAAATTTCAATTTCTCTCTGACAAAATTTTCCCATGTATTATTCAAATCTCTTCTCTCCGAAGTTCACTCTCAGATTCAAACGTGACGAGAAATCCTTGCATTTCTCTTAAACGCAACGAAAAATCCTTACCCATATATTCTCGACAATGGTGGGTTTTTAGCTGGTCAGAGCAAACCCCCTAATATTACTTGCTGTAAGTCAGATTTTCACCTCATTATCTATGTTATTGATGCCCCATCTTATTGGAGTACTCAGTCATTTCCACCTAGCTCAATGCCATAGGGTAGAAAATATGAATTCAAGACTTCAGTTTGTGCTATTGTGTTTATTAATTTCTTCTAAATACAATGTAGAAAAAAATAAAATTATAATAAATTATATAAATTCACTTCTTAAAATTAATGAAATAATACGGAAAATTATAATTAATCTCCTAAATAAGTAAATTATCAAACAAATCACATAACAGTGAAAAAGGTATTGAAGCATCAGAATATTATTCAAATTTTTTTAGAGATTCACTATTTCACTGAACCTATTTTTGGCTAGAATGTACAGTTAAACATCCCATTTTAAGTATTAGTACTTGCAATCATTCGTCTAAAATCTATCTGCGATCATCTAAAAATCTATAAAGGCGTGTTATTGTACAAATAGTAGCGGACCATTGTCAATCTTCCTTAGTTGTGATTGGGTCTTCCTTTCTATAATATGGACTCGTGACTGTTGTCTAAGAGCAAAA
This sequence comes from Argiope aurantia, assembly GCA_026543865.1. NCBI lineage: Eukaryota > Metazoa > Arthropoda > Arachnida > Araneae > Araneidae > Argiope > Argiope aurantia. The sequence continues at coordinate 219,417 of JAPMOR010032985.1, read as the reverse complement.
CAAGCATATAGAAGGCATAACCTTAAAAATGTAGAACAAACTGTGCTGCAACGGCTTATTTATGCTATAATTTATGCTTCCTTATGATAACGGCTTCTTTATGCTATTCTTTATTATAACAGCTACTTTATGTTATTCATTACGCTTCTTTATGATGTCGGTATGCTTCTTTCGTATAACAGCTTCTTTATGCTTTTCTTTGGATAACAGCTATTCTTTATGCTATATTACAGCTATATTATGCTATTACAGCTATATTATGCTATTCTTTATGCTTCTTTCGGATAACTGCTTCTTTATGATAACGATTTCTTTATGCTATTCTTTAGACTTCTTTATGGTAAAGACTTCTTTATGCTATTTTTTTATTCTTCTTTATGATAACGGCTTCTTTATGATATTCTTTTGCTCTTTGGGAGCATAGATATTAGATCATCAGAAATTAGATGCACTAACTCCTCGCAGATTCTCTTTAGAAACTGCCATTATAAGTCTGATATCAAGAGCAAAAGTATACAGAAAGATTCATGAAAGAAGTTATGTTTTGAATATTTGGCAGTGCGATATTTTTCACATCGTGCTACCGAGAAAAACAGTTTATCATGCAACTACACATCTCAGTTATGTAGAAGTCAATGGAGTCCTGTATTCTGTATTATGAATTCAAAAATTCTGCACACTTACTCAAGAAATTAAATAATTTATAAAGAAGCAGGTAATTAACAGGGCGGACTGGGAGTTCCTTGAATAGTGTCCATAAAAGAAATGCATTGAGTAAATATCCTTTTTTTATAGACATGAATTTGTTTGAAAAGTCATTCTGACTTATAGGCAGACACAAAGAAAAGTAAATACTCAGTTGCACAGTGTCAAAATTCTTAAACCAACACTATTTCACTTTTCGCAAAAGTAATGATTGACTTTTATATATTGTAAGACGATATATTCAATCTCACGAAGTTCAAATGAATTACATTTAATTTCAAGGAAGGATATTTTATATGCTAACTTATCTTGAATTTTTTCCAGGTTTTCACGAGATTCAGATGCTCTAAAGTGAAGAATGTCTGCTTTTAACCTTACAACTGACTCTCCTGAGTCGCCGAATCTCTTAGATACAGCAATGACCCTTCTTGTCCAACGAATTCATAAATAACAATAATACTTAGAGTATAGGATATAACTTTTGTGTCCATAAAACTGTTGGAGATTATGAGATTTGGAACACAAGTCTAACGTTTTTTTATTTATTTGCTTTTATTTTTGTATGCTTTACTTTTTATATATTCGAGAGAAAATAAAGAACTAAGCATATTTTACTTAGAAAAGAGAATTAGGTATAATTTATTTAAAAAATTGTTTTATTAATTAATTTTTTATTAATTAAATTGTTTAATTGATTTAAAAATTGTTTATTTTTTAAAATTTAAAAGAACAGACATTTTGCGATTTTATTTTTTCGATTTTTCATTGGATTTTTTTAGATTTTAATGATGAGCCAATGTATTGAAATTTTAAATTTATGTTGAGTTTACGTTGAGAAACGGTATATGGTTGCTTATACAAGAGCACGGAACTACTCTTATATAAGAAGCCAATTTTAATGTTCGATTAAATTTATAACTGAATCTAGAATGAACAAAACAGAATGCATCCGTGCTGAATGTTCTTATCATCCAGCAATTAAACAGTTAATGTTATTTGAAACTGACGAAAAAAAAGATTTAAAAAAATATAGCAAAATCAATAACACTTTAGAAACAACAAGGCATCTCATAAGAAAAATTATTCTATTTATTCAATTAAATCATCACTTTTATTGAAAAATGTTTGATCTCTTCTGTTCCCCGAACTCACAACTTTAGATCATACCAGACTTTAAAATAATTTCAGATATGGAAGTGAATACAGTTCATGATGACAATTACTATGGGAAAAAAATCTTTTTTAAAATTAGGTTTACCATGAGTTGGAATATACCTATTTTGACCAAAGGGGTTAAAATAACCTCTTTCGGTAATTAAAATTGATGTATCTATTATAAATTCAAAATAGAAAAAAAGCTTTTATATTTTTATTATATTTGTTGATATGGTGTGATGAAAAGACAGTTCCTCTGTGTTTATTTATTAACGAAAAAGTTTTTATTTTCTTATATAGACCATCTATTCTTCTACCATCCTCTTCTACCAAAACATTGATTCACACGTCTTCTTACTGACAACCTATAATAGCTTCTCTCTGACTGACTTCTTGCTTCTTATGTACATACATTTTACTAACACATGTTTATTTCTTTATTTATATCTATGTGCGTTCCTACCAAGCCATTGCATATTTAAATATAAATGTATGTATTCTCAACAATATTTATTCGAATGGTTAAAATGACGTCTTCTGTAAAAATAGGTATATTATATACATTCTTCCGAAAATAAAAATGGAAAAAGATAAGATTCACAATTATGTGTCTTACAAATGTAAGTAAAATTAATTTAAATATTTTCATAAAATATTCAATAATTTTTTTGAAGAAAATTAACGAAAAGTTTTCTCAGAGGGGTCAAAATGGCCCCATGATAAACCTAGTGTTGAATAGTACTTTACATATTCTTCTGTAAATGGTGTTTCGATGGTAAAAAAAATTTTAGATCTGACTTACCTATTGGTTAAGCCAGAAAATAAATCGCACTTACGCATAACTCATCCTTTATTTTGATTGAATAATTAGCTTGTATGTATGTCAAACTATAAAATAATCCCAGGAATGAAAGTGAATATAATTCATAATGGTAATTATTATGGAAAAAAAAACTTTTGATTAAATGATATTCTACAATACATACTCTTTAAATGATATTTTGATGCCATATTTTTTTTAGCTCTGACATTAATTTTTAATTCTATTGGTTACACCAGAGAAGAATTTTCCACTTATGCATTACTCCATCCTTTATTTTGATTGAATGAGACTCTCATGAAATGTTTGACTTCTGCCTGAATATAATTTATTCTATTGCTAATTAAAATGCATTATTTAAAGAATTTTTTTAACTCCAATGAAAATGAATTAGTGTGAAAGGTTTTTAAATATCTTAATTTTAAAGAAAATATTTTCTAATATCAAAAGTATCAATTTCCCGAAATCCAACCAGTGGTTGGATATAAAAGACTTGTTCATCGATTTTATTCACCATTTTAAATATTTAGATGTGCTAAACCGTAAAAAAAAATTCTTGACGTTTTATTTTTGTTGTTGTTTTTGTCAAGAAATTAGCATGTTTTTAGTTTGTGCTATGAAATAGAAAAAAAATAATTCCCTTAATATATTTGGGTTTGGAATTTATTATTTTTATTTGTTATAACAATTTTTGTGAAGCGTTTTGAGAATATGATGAACACGAAGGCAGGAGTAAAAGGATATTTTTATTGAAATCAAAATTCTGATTTTAAACATCCTCAAAAACAGCTCAAAGGAGTTGAGAAAGTTACAGTTGAAAGAAACATCAAAAATATGCTAGATGCATTTTTTTTTAAAATAAATAAGAAATAGATTGCTAAACATCTGAAATATGCAATCATAGTTGGCAAAGTAAATATTTTTGCTGGAAATGCTACTAAGTCAACAATAATCAACAACTATGACAGCTACTTTCTTTCATTTTTTTATTTCATCTTTTTATTATATTTATAATACGGTGGATTTCAAAATAAAAAAGATAAAATATTTGCATCAAAACAAATTAGGAAACCGGGAATGAATTGCTGCTGCATTTGAAAAAAAAATTCTTCTTGCAACTATTTTCGTTTTTAAAAAAAAGTAATCCTTTAAAAAGAAAATAAAAATAAAAAAATAACGATTTTTTGAGATTTTTTTAGTTTTATCGGACAGTTATTAATCTCCTATACTAAAAATTTAAAAGATGAGTTATTTATCTGCATTATTCCGTTAAAGGTAATTCCGTAAAGAAAATAAATATTTTTTTTTCAAAAATAATTTTAACCTGTTTGAAATAAACGCTTCAAACAGGTTTTTCTTCTTTTCTTTATAAAATGTTTGCTTACACTCTTTAAACTGTCACAAATACATTGCTTTTAATGCCAACTGAGAGCTGAAAATAACAACTATTATTTGTAGTTAAAATAAAACCAGAGGCAAGTATATAACTTGGGGATTTAATAAATACGTAAAAGATTGGAATAGCTGCATCAGAAAATATTTCATAACGTTAAAAAAAAAAACATCAATTTTTTTCTTTCTCCGTTGAAGCTTTATGTGGGTGTTTCATGTTTATTGTCGGAGATAAAAAAATAAATATCAAAAAAGTACTAAACTTTTTTTTTGCTAGATTTAAAAAATAGGGTCAGGATGCAAATATAATCTCAGAATTACCTTTATTAATGAAAAAAGAAGAGTGTTTATGTGGGCCTGTTTGTTCGGTTCTTTAGACATCACCGCTGAGAAAATTCTCCAAAATAATCTACAAATATATTTTGTAGAGGAAAAAATAGCGCTTTGCGGCAACGTTTAGCAAAAAATTTTATTAAAATTTTAATTTAAAATGAAGTATGATTTTGTGTTCACTTGCATAAATTCCCGTAAAAATCATTGAACAAAACTGATTTTTACGCTATTTTAAAATTCAATATTGACTATAAATTCAACTAATTAACTTAAATTCAATAGTGCCGCAAACGTTTTTTGAATTTGGATCATTTTTAATAATATTTTGAATTTTTTCCAACAATTGTTTCCATTGTTGACATAAAATTCAAACAGTTTTTCATTGCAATAACAAATATTTAATTCCTTGATTGGTCTACATATTTGAAAGTGGAGGAAAAAATATTCTAACTAATATTTGCATAGATTTTATGAAGAGTAAAACCCTGAATTTTCCGCGTAGCAAAAAATAACATTCAATTTGGTGAAAGGCTAAGTGGACATGTATTCTGAATTCAAAGTATTCAAAGTTTCATGCATACTATAAAGTAAGTATGTGTTAGGTTACTCAGAAAACATTGTTTTTAATTTTGAAAATAATTTCACATTTAAAATGCATTTTTGGCTCTAAATCAAATTATGAAAAAAAAAATGTATTGAAATTAAGTATTATCTGTTGGGATTAGTTCCCCTTCCTAACCCCAGATGGCAGCGCATTTACCTGGCATTTTTTATACACATTTTATTTTTTTTACACATTTCTTAATAACAATATTGTGCAACAATCAGTAAACAAAATTTGCACAACTGGGGAAAAATTCCTTTATTTCCAATTCATTAGTACTAAAAATTGTAGTTTAAATATTTCAAATCAAGTGAAAAATATTTCATATTTAGAAATAAAATGTTTTAAATAATATTGTTTTTCAGAATCATTTCATGACAATATGATTTTGTATATGCAATTTACTGTAAAACCCATTATGAATATTATGAACTGAAATATATTCAGTTCATTAATATTATAAATTGTCTTTATTATTGCTTTACGGCAAGTTTCAGCATTATCTTGGGAAAATATTATATATATATATTTTTCTTCTGAAATACTGAATATTCAAAAATGTATCGATATAATAATGACAATTTTAATACAATCTTTTTCCAGAATTGTTTAAACGAAATTAACTGTATCCGTAATGATCTGAATGCGGAGGGAATATAAAAGCTGACATAAATAAAAGGAACAATCAAACATGTTTTCAAATAAATTTTTTACCTAAAGATAAAGCATAAGTATATAAAGTACATAAATAATTCGAGAAAAAATCCCCCCTTACTTTTTCTTCTACATCGCGATTGATCATTTTAAAATTTTTCATTAATCGAATTACAAATGATTGTGAATAATGCTAGTTAAATGAAGATCTTTATATGCTACAAAAATTTATCTTTCTTTGTACATAGGGGATGAAATATAAAAAAACGCTTGCAACCTTTTTATTTATTTTGTATTTAAAAGAGAATATACATTTTCATAGTTACAAGATTATTCACTGTAGGAAAAGAAATTCCACATAAGTGATTAATTCTTTCAAATATTTTTTTTTTCATTTAAACAATGTTATCTTTTATTAGAGTGAAATATAATCTCATTAATATATTTCATCCAACAGATATGGCTCACAATGAACATCGGAGGCCCTCGTGTTATTCAATCGACATTTATCACTTTCAGTATACTGACAGTGATAAAATGAAAATATCCAACATATCATGTCGATCCCAGAAACAAATGGTTTGTGTGTTCTTTGAGCTTCTGCGATCCAATATCTACTTCAGAAAATTGCACTTCGGAGATGCGGAAGCGATGTGCAAAGTAACGCAGGGAGACTTCCAAAGTGCCAATAGTCTAAGGAGGGAAACGGAGAAAGAAAAACATGTCTTTCTTACTGAGGAGGAATTTCAAATCGTTTCTCCAGCATGTCATCTAATGGATATTTTTTTAAGTTTTAAGATTTAAAAAATATGCTGTTAAAAAATATAATAACATAAAAAAATATTTCAGTTTTGCTATGTCATGATTGGTTGTAAATATATAATGATGGAACTGCTGTCTTTGATATTTTGTGGATAACTGAAGTTCAGAATTTTTAAGATAATTTGACATGAAGTTTACCAGAAGATTTATAGGTATAAAATGCGTTTTACTGTCATCAGGAATCAGTATGTTCAGTTAATTTTTAAAAAGTGCTTCATCATTTAATAAATACATCCAAGAGCTAATTTTATTCACATTGAGTCTGTGTATTAAAACTTTTTATTACATAATTTATGGGTTATATAATTTATATGGGAAATATAATTCATGGGTAAATAGAAATATGAACTTAAGGTAAAACTGCAAACACCAAGGTATAACCAGGCAAATAATCAGTCTGCAGTATATTAAAATAAACGGAATTTTGCTACCTTACATTTCACTTATTAAATCAGTAAAATTCACAGTCTGGTGATGAAAAAATAAACTTGTAATCAGTTACTTACATAAGAATATATAATAATTAATGGAAAAATATTAATTTAAGAAAGACTCTTTTATTTGCTTAAAAGAAATTTAATTTATCTAATTAATATTTGTACAATGCTATTTTTATCAAATATCTGGAATTGAAAGCAGAATCTATAAATAATGAGACAATAAAAGTATTACATGAAAATGATAATTTTATTTATATTTATGTGGGAGGTTGGCATTTTATGATCAATGTATTTGGTCTGCAATGATAACATATCTTTTCAGAGCCATAGTGCAACCTTGAATCAACCATATAAGACTGTTTAGTAATTTGTTTGACTGTATATTTTAAAAATCGAATGGTTACTATCCCATAGTTATCATGAAAGATTGTCTGCCCGGAAACATTTCGCTTTGAGGGGAAGAATTTTGGTAATGCTTGTCATAGTGAAAGAAAAAACACAAATTCTCAACTCTAATTAACTTGCATTAAATTTTCATTATCATGTCCTGCAAATAATATTTGTATTCTAGATAGTAACTCTTAAATAAAAGTAGAATTACCTTGAATCAAATTGTTAGCAATAAAATATTTTGGTGAAAAGTTTTGATACTTAGCAGCTCCACCCCATTTGTTAAATATTTTAATTTCTAATGAATATTTTTGAATTCTCTTTCGAGTGAAGTTTATTGTGGTTAGCTTCCTAGCAGAACTGCTTTTAATATATCTGACTTTTTCCATTTTTGTTTTAATCCCACTTCCCTTCTTTGACAGAAAAAAAAAATTTTTCGTTTGTAATAGGCTCATAAATTTTTTTTTAATTTTTTATAAGCATTTTTAAAATTTTTAGTTGGAAAATAATATTTTTTCTACATTTTAATACATAAATAAAATATTTTCTTTCATTAAAAATTATTTTCTTCTTTTTAGTTTAAATGTGTTTTATAATTAAAAATTGTAAATATTATAGAATATTGCAAACCATTTTTCTTTCAAATTCGCTGGTAAAATACTCTAAATCTGGATATTGATGGATAATAAACTCAATGGCAGGATAAGTTTTGTTTTTAATTAATACCTTAAATGATAATTAATTATACAATTTTTCTAAGTACTTTACAGAGAAAATGAATCATATCTGGAAATCTATGAACATTAATAATAAAATCTCAAAATTAAATATGAAAGAAAAAAGTTTAAAAAGTTTAAAAAAAGTTTTAAAATTTAAAAAAATATCACAATATAATTACTGACGACATCAGTTTTAAGCTTGTTCAAAATAAATATTTATCCAAATAAAAATAAAATCTATCACAAATTCCAAATTTTTTCATCCACAAAGAAGCAAATATTATTTTAAGAACAAAAATGTCTCTTCATTGCAAGGTACTAAAAATGAAATATTAAAAGTTATCTATTTTATGCTTTTTTTTACTGTATATAAATGGAAAGGAAACTGTAAAAGTGTGACGAATTATTCCCTTTCTCTTAAAAGTATGTAAAAAATAGGTCTGTAATCGTCAAATTATTAGATTTCGGAATTCCGATATATGCTCATGCTTTAAAGCTTCGTGAGATCAAAATAAGTTAAATAAAATTAGAGTTGAAGATACAATCGTAAATGCAATTTTAACAATGACTAATAATAAGGAACGCTATCGGAATAGAATGTCCCCATCACTGGGTGCAGTTTTGTTGCACCATCTATTTCAACCCAACAATTTTGATCTGATTTTCAAGGAAGATTTGTAAATTATTGATAAACTTTAATATAGATATTGTCTCAGAATATGAATTGTCAACTTTAAGGTTGGGCTAACCATAGAATAATAAACAATTTTTGCAATAGTCGCATAGAGGTAGGTATGGAGACGGAAACATAAGGATGGATTACAGAGAAATTTTTCTCAGTATATTAAGTAAAAGAAAAAAAAATGCCAAATAATATGCATAACACATTTTTAATAAAACAGTAATATATAACAATATAATATAAATATACAAATTTCCAAATATACAATAATGTAATGGTAAAACGTTCATTTCTTCAAATGGCATAACCTTTGATCGCTTTCAGTCCCCTAATGTTTATATTCATACTGTGTTTTGCTTGTCATCATCGTATCTGTTAAAATACGCGGGTTTTATGATATTCTGCTATTTTTAAATGTGCGTATCATTAAATCTATGTAGTATACAACATCTGACTAATATGTTCCTTTTATTTAACTCAATGCTAAAAGGCTCCTAGGATCAGTAATCTCTTCGCATGTTAATTCACATATTCCGGAAAAGTTCATTTGTTTCTGTATTCTTCACTTAATGTTAAAATTCACAAACAACTTGAGGCGGTGCGCGAATGCGCAAGGATAGATCCTGGGACCTTTCGGTTAGCAGTCCAGTAACTAAACCATTCTGCTAAAACGATCGTTCGAGCAGAAGAGTTGTTAACTGGCTTATATGCTATTC
>JAPMOR010032985.1:148979-199575 GCA_026543865.1 Argiope aurantia | reverse complement strand
AGAGATAAAAATGAAAACACATTATTAACAAAATGGATGATTGTTTTTGTTTTTTTTCTTTTTTTATCACGATAAGAAAAATTTATTTGGACAGTTACTTGTTCAACTTCCTTGTGTTCAGTTAGATGTTTCTGAAATTCATAAATAATATTTATAATTATTGAAGATTATTCATTAGGATATATTGAGAAAAGAAATAAAATTGTTTGCCTGAAAAATACTTTAAATTGGTTTTAAATACATCCTTCTCATAATTAGCATTTAAAATATAGGAATAAAGAATATATTTTGCAATTTCGTTATTTAAATTATAATCTTTTTTTTTTCTTCTCTCTATTGGAGCTGGAAATATAAAAAAAAAATTTGCTCACATATTTTGAAAATATGAATCTTAACGTTTAGGTAATTATTTTAAATATGTGTTACCATATTGTTCTTTGAAACAACGCATTAAACGAAAGAAATGTTACATTTAAAATTACAGATGAATTATTTCTGATAATGTCTGTTTCTCATTACAATAAATCTATTATATAATTAGTTTTATTAAATCGATATTTTATGAAAGACTCTAAAATCGATACTGACAGTTAATCGAAAAACTGTTAAATCAATATTTTATGAAAGACTGTATTCGTGTAATTTATGCAAACTTTTCTCAATGTGTATTAGTAAATTCCCATTTAAGTAATAATATTATTTAAAATACAGATGCTTATGTATTAAGAAAACAAGAATTGAAAAACCTTACATTAATTATAAATGATTTTTGATCAATTTTAAAGTTGAATAGTTTTTTTCTTATGAACACAAGAGATTATGTTCGAAAATTGGTGATATTGTACTCATCAGTAGTTTCTGCTACTCGTTATCAAATACAGAGTCTCCAAAAAGAGATATAAGGTCTTCTTATTTGAGATCAGTAGGCACTGCAGTTCACAAAAATATTAAATAAAATAGAAAATTAGTTTACATCAACAAAGTAACATCGCTATAAATTTTCAAAAACTTGAAGTGTCAAGAGTATTTAATTTCCTTCTACGCAAAATTTGTCTTCTGCAAAATTTCATTTTTTGCAGTTGGATCATTACAGAGAATATGCATACTTGTATGCTGAAAAAGATTAATATACGAATATAACACGAATCCATTTTTCACGGAGCGAAAAAATTGATATTAATGGAAAAGGGAGAATATCGGAATATTTTAATAATTAGATCAAATACAAGAAAATTAAAAATTTATTAATAATTTTTAGATACAATTATGACTCCGGAAATAACGAAACAATGAATTTTTCATTCTAAATTCTTCATTACTCTAAAGTGGAAAAGAATCCTTTGATAATATGTTTGGCATAAAAAAGATCAATTTGAAAAAAATCGTTTCATTTACAAGAATTTATCAGTTTAAAGACTATTCTAAACAAAATTCGAATATCTGCTCAGCTAATTTAAAACTACTATATAGAATGCTAGTAATCAGCACTAGTTGCATATTACAACTAGTTTTATATAATACAGTTCAGGACTTAGTATGAAAACTGTAAATAATTTTTTTAACAAATTAAAATTTAATACAACATATCATCGCATAAAAGATTGTTGATACAATTTCGATTAGATTTTCTCTAATAAAATGAACGAAACAAAAGCTTTCAACATAAATAGAAAGCTGTAATAAAAAGAAATTAAATACAAAACTTTGTTAAATTTCTAATTTGCAAATAATTTTTTTTAATTTATTTGCAAATCAGGACAAGGAATATAAAGGGAAAAAATCATGATTATTTCAAAGAAAATTTTTTCTTACCGTTGCAAAGTAATTTTGAACCAGAATAGATAATTGAAATTGTACTTATCTCTGGATGTTCTATATTTAATGAGTGAACATGAATAGTATATTATTGAAAAAAAGAGGTCCTTTGTGAATACATCCTTTTCAACCTAAATGATGCATTTTATTCTAACAATAAAAAGTGATATACATTCTAATGTGAAAGTACAAAAGATTCGTAAATGCTTTTTGCATCTCAGCAAAAATCCCAAGACATTTATATCATTGTCTTTATTTCCATGCATTGAAATATATCTTTTCATACTATATGGTTCTTATAAAATCAGTCCATTAGAATAATGAGTCAATGGGAACAATTCAACTCATTTTATAAATACTGTAGCACATTTATTAAAATTATCAGGAAAAAGAAAAAAATCTGACAGAAGAATTTTATTTAAGGTTGATCATCAAAAATTCCTAACTATCTATATTTTTGAAAATTAAGAGTAGAGTTATTTTTAGCATTGATTACTTTCTTACCCCATATTTGAACCATTAGCAACGTTTACTTCTGCTCGATAGATAAAAAGTTATTGTACGTTTTAATCTTTTCAGAACATTCTGTATATTCACGATTTTCTCTGCAACTCTTGAAAACGTACCCAGTTTCATATATTATATAATTTTGGAACATTTCTCCATAAATTTTCTAAATGCTACCTAGTCATTAAAATCTTAAATTTTATTCTTTTGGGATTTTCTGTGCATTCTGATAATTAATTCGGAATAAAGAAGAAAGTAATGACGTGAAAACTAATGTTTTCCTTTTACTCCTCATTTATGCAAAACAAAAATAAGATTATCGGTGATAAATCGTCATCAATTTCACAAATAAGTTTTTTTATATTCAACCATATTAAATATGAAATGAAATATTAAGATAATGGCAATGTATTGATAATCATCCAAATATTATAGGTAAAACAGTCATAGAATATATTTTATATCTCAGATTGTCATTTGATATTAACATTGTAGTTTGTTACGTTCTTCTCTGTAAAATAAAATATCATCCATCTTTTATTCATGGCTTTGTAGCTTTTTCCTTCGCTGGTTTCCATTGCATTTGCCTAACTCTTCAGACTTTAAATTTTTCTCATATATATATATATATATATATATATATATATATATATATATATATATACATGTGTGTGTGTGTGTGTGTGTGCGTGTGTTTTATGTTCTAAAATATAAAACATCCTTCCTTTATTTTGATAAATTGTACATAAACTTTATTGATTCACCTTCAGATTTTATTAAAATTTGAAAATTTTTATTTGATTTCTGATTATTTTTGCTTCACTTTCCAATTTCTATACAAAGATGTTAAAAAATTTCAGAATAATCCACTACTAATACGTTTGATAAAGTACAGTACTTTATGAATAAAGATTAAAAATTTAAATACAGAAATGATAGAATATGCGAATATTGCTTTCTTACGAATAAAAATTTATATTGACAGACTGTTTAATTATCTTTAGAAAAATTTGCATCTCAGTAAATAAATAAACGATATAATTTCAGGTTATGAAACTATATTCATCTTTGTCAGTACCATTTTAATTCAGAAGTACGCTAGCATTGTGTTTTTAATGCAATTTGGTATCAAAGGAGTTATTTAACGTTTCTACATAGTTTTGAACTGAAAATACGATTTTTAATTAGCTGATTTCTACTCATAATGAGTCATATATTAAAATTCTCTGCGTTTAATGCATTATATCAATTAATTTATCTCATGTATAGAGTAAAGGATGACTTTTCTAACCTTTGCAATAAAGTAATACTATCAATCCATCTATCAACATTACAGTATTATTCTTAACACAACTTGAATTAATGAATGAACTTTAAGAGGAACATACTCGCCACACCACTTATGTAATTAGTCTCCAAGAATTCCAAGATACAGGTTAATGGGAGCTTTTATAAATTGTAAGGTACTACAATTAGGTTAAGTTCATAAAAGCATAGCAAATCATTGTAAAATATATACATGTGTATCTGATTGTTAAAAATTGAAAAATGTCTTCAAAATATATGTTTAAATAAATATAGATATAAAGCAAATATTTAATAGTAAGCTCGTTTAAATCTTTTGAGTTTATTTTGTTGTGGATTTTGTAATACAAAAAATATGAATTTCTCAACTCTAAAGAGGATTGAGTAAACTGTGCCATACTAGTTATCTTCAGCAATCCATACAATTCATCAACATCTAAGATATATTAAATATTAATACAGTTCTTCAAAAATTGGTTATTTAAAATTTTATAGGCTTGATAATTCAGTGAAAAATTAAGATCCTCTTTTTAAAATTTCAGTTGTGTGATAGCTTCTTAAAAATTTTATGTTGTAATGCTAGACTTAATTTTAACTTAAATTTACTGGACAGTTAGGAAAAATTTCAGTTGTGTGATAGTTTCTTAAAAACTTTATGTTATAAGGCTGGACTTAATTTCAGTATATATTTATGTACAATTAAATTTACTGGAAAGTTTCGAAAAACCAATCGGTCATTAAAATGTATCCTTTTCTGCTAAAAAATTTGATATCAGTTGGAATAAAAAGTCATATTAACATTATAATTATACATTTATAGGTCAATATGTGTACACTACCCACCCCCTCTAAAGGACGATTATTTGATCATTCTTTTTTTTTCTGGAAATCATCCAAACATCGTTGCATATCAAAAGTATTTATGTATAACTATTTCCTTTCTATGTTTTTGTCTCCTATCGTGCACAAAACAAATGTTAAGCAAAAAAAAATCGTAGTTCCTCTTAAGCAATTTTTTTGTTGTTGTTCTATCAAATTTTGGCAGTTTTAACATGTTTCATAGATTTAGGTTGCGCTCTAACATTTTTTTTCTGTAAATTTTTATTATTAGAGCAAATTAATTATCACTACCTCCTGATTCTTAAAATATGCAAAGAAAAAGTATTGCTATTACCATAAAAATTTGATTTTAAGGAAGAGATGGTCACTGATGCTTTATAACTCTTAATATTTAAAATTCCTTGTCTCGAAATACGCTTTTGTATCAGCTTGATTCTACACTTTTTTTTAATATAGCAATAATTAATTGGTAAATTTGCTCTCCTTCTGTTTCATAAATCCTCAAATAATGTTTCACAGATTCTGTTTCATAAATCCTTCCTTTTGAAAGTACTTCATCATAATATTTATTATCCTAGAAATTGTATAAATTTTTTATAGTAAATGAGAAAGAAATTAATGTTAAAGTTTGTTACACACTAATTAGAAGTGCATTGAGTTAGAACGATAAAATTCTATTGTATCAGGAGTTTTGTCCGGGAAGTTGTCCTTCAGGAGTTATCAAAAGGAGGAATTATCTAGATAGAGTTTAATACTACAGAAAAACGATATTTTCCATGTCTAATATAAAGATTATTCACGTTCAGAACTTTTTTTTTACAAATGTTCTCAAGATATTCTCTAAAATTTGTATGATTACCATTTTGAAAGAAATTGATTTTTCCGATTCTAATCTGCTTTATTCATTCATTAATAAAAAATATCCTAATTTCTTATCCCTTTATAATAAATTTTGAAAGAATATTATACTTTAATTTATGAAAGAAAATGCCAAAATGTATTTTTTTATTATCATTATTTGTTGTGTATATTCAAATCAATTACTATAAAAAATTATGTTATTCTAGAATGCAACATATTTGAATAACTTCTGAATTCTAGAAAACTACTGCATGAATGAATTCTAAATTTCTATTATGCAATTTATTTAAAGAGAAAAAAAACTTAAATAAAATATTTTGTCTATGCTTTAATTCAAGGATTTAAAAAATGCTTACGCAAATTAATCATTTTAAAAGCTTTTCTACTTTGCAATACCTAAATTATGATACACCTAATTTGTATTTTATTCAGTATTGTCTGTTATTTTTTGATAAAAATTAACTAAGAAATTATTATGACCTAAGTTTTATATCTTAGTTCACCATTAGTCCGGATGAAGGATATGAAAAGAAAAAAGCTATGTTTTTTTTTAAATAAAAGGCATGTTATTACGATAAAAAAAATAAAAGAATTAGATATTATTCACATTTTTGTTAGTTTACATTTTTTATATTAAATTATATTCGTTGCATCATTCTTTTATATTCATTATTTTTATATTCTTTTATGCTTCTCAGAAAAACAAACCTTTCCAATAAATATAACGCAAATGTTATCAAAATTCTTAAATATTCATGAAACCTAAAAGAAGATTTCAAAACGAAACGAAGAAAACTATATAAATGACGACACAAAAAAAATATTTTATGTAAATGCCAAGAAAAACATGCAAGATTTTGTGAGCTCAACACAAGCACAAATTGCAAAGAAGATGCATTTAGGAGTAAAAAAAAGAATCTGCCATTTGATTTGAACTAAATATTTATCGATATCGTTTCAAAATATTTCTCCATAAACTTATTTCTTTTTAAAAAACTGTGTACGTAATCTCAAGATTACAATCATATTCCGAAAAGAAAATACCTTTTCGTAGTTGCTGATTGTTACCGTTGCCTCTCTTTTAACTTGTTTCCACAAGCAAAGATACGATAAATTAAGTTATATATCAGTGAAGCAACAAGAATATGCCACACTCAACGCTTCCAGTCAGTATTTTATAGATGTTGAATAAAACATGAAACCGAAGGCTCATTAGGATCAAGACCAAGGCTTTACTTTCCTAGGCTCCAGACACTTTGCAACTCTGAAGTCCCGAGAGGAAACCTTTTCAAGAAGCGAATGCCGGAAGCGCTTTGTCTCACGCTGTTGGCGCCATTCGCCAACCCATTATTATCAACATTCAGTTAGACAAATGGTAGGGTTTATGCCCCTGAATGGAAGTAATAGATTTCTCCTCCAGTTCGTTACAATTCTCTGATCAGGTTTATTCTGTGAGAAATATTTATTCTGGCATCTTGTTATGAAAGCACACAAAATGATTGTTCGATTCCGAAAATATAGAAAAAAAAGGTATAATAAAAAGCATGGGAGCATTCAATTTAAAACTAAAGAGTAATACATTTTTTATCGATATACCATTGAAATAATTTATTGGGTATCAATAATGTTTTTGAATTTTCTTTCGAAAAAATCTTTTGTCAAGCTGAAATTTATTCATTGCGTTTAGAACATAATGGAGGAAGATAATTATAATTTTCTCTTCAGGTTTATTCTGTAAGAAATATTTATTCTAGAATCTTTTTATGAATGCGCATAAAATGATTGTTTGATTCCTAAAATTCAGAAAAAAGTTATGATAAAAGGCATGAGAGTTTTCAGTCTAAAACTAGAAAATAATACAATTTTAATCGATATGCCAATGAAATAATTTATTAAATATCAATCATGTTTTTGAATTTTCCTTCTAAAAAGTCTTTTGTCAAGCTGAAATTTATTAATCGCGTTTAGAACATAATGGACGAAAGCAATTACTGAAATAGTATTAGTATCAAACAATCAGAAATTACAAAATATTTTTAATGTTATTATAATAAAGAAAAAGAAAACAAATGCGGCAATTTTCTTTAGAATCATTGTTTCAAAATTCATAATTATTATTTTTTAAATAAAATAGAAATAATGCAAATAATGAAAAATCAGCAGATCAAGAAATGAATTTCTACATTTTCAAGATGACTTTAGAAAAGCTCATTAACAGTTAATTCATCATAAATATTTTTACTTTTGCCAATCAGAGACATTGGTTGAACACTTTCCAACAAATAAAACTTAGTTATGGTATTTGGATAATAATAAGTAAAATGTTTACTATTACAACTACGATAAGCGCAAACAAGCAATTTTTAAATAACACCATGTGGTTGTATCTTGCAAATTATATCATTTTTAAATATTTTAGCCATTAAAAGCATGTATGAAAAGTTATATACATAATAAACTGATGTAGAAATAATTTTTGAAGCATGGTTAATTAAATTAATTTAAGTTGCATGCAAAATAAAGATTTTTAAAACCTATCTTTAAAACAATTTTTCGGTTCCTGATTTCACAGAAAAATAATTTTTGCTGAGCACAAGTGGATTTTCGATTATCATTATGGATAAAAACTATTTAAACCATTTAAAATAAATTTTTAACTATAATTATGTAAGTATAAATTAGGAAACTGAAGAACTTCGAAAATGTTGAGACTTATTCTTCCAGAATCAAGCATTATTTATATGAATGAAAAAATATGTATTGGCAGATGCCTCAAATTAAACATCCAGATGCAGTAAAATATATATTTTTACTAAAATTTTAAATCTATTCTCATTATGTTATATCATTTTAGAATTCTCTACTGCTTGCACAAAGTATATAAAGAATTTTCTAATGACTAATTAACTAATAAGTAACGTCAAGTATTCAGCTTGAATTCTGTTCATTAACTGGAATTATGCTTATGAATATAATAAAGTTAGAAGATTAATCATGTAACTTAGGGAATTACAAAATTTAGACTAATGATCCCGCTTCTACCTTTTCTTAGTACTTATGAGACAGACTAATAAAGAAACTAAGACTAATAAAGAAATACAAAGAACTCTGATATGCAAATCATTTCAAAAATATACGGAACAAATTAGTGAGTGCTGATACAGTATTAAAGCCAGCCGATTTTTTTATTAAAATATGTTTAGAATAAACATGTTTCAATAAATCTTAAAGAATCCTCATGTGACTTTCGAAATGCGTCATAAATATATGCAGTGTTTATCTCCTATGTATGTTCTGAAGATTTAAATGAAATCTCAACTTTTCCAATCCCTCCGAGTTGCATTCCATTATCCAAATATTTGAAGTAAACAATAGAAGTAGACTTGAATAACGAAGGCTCAAAACTCAAAAATAAAGTAATCTCTATTAATTTTATGACCATAGAGACTGCAGTACATTTTGTAGCTATGTAATCTAATGTGTTTTTACGAAAAGCAACTTTGCACTATTATAATGTTGCTAACTTTCAATATTTATAAATTTTATATTTTTATAAAGTATTTTTGCGATAACTATATGCATATAATGTGTCCCACTGGGGAGGTACCTAGCAAGGGAGGATGAGAAGCTTCCGGTATGATGGTTTGTTCTAGCCAAACTTTTCCGTACACTAAATGGTGGGAGTCTGCCTCCTTCCATCGATGAGGGGATGTATATCCTTTGGAAAGGGTTGTACCGTGGCCGGCTATGGCCCTTATGACTCAACGATAGTTTCCACCATTGTTGTTGTTGCGGCAGTTCGGTTATTCAAGTTTTTCCATGTGCCTTCCAGTGGGAACAGTCAGTTTGTCATCTGCATACAATGTTAACGTGCGTGGAACAGAAATTACACTTATTACTTATTGATGAATGGCAACAGTAAATAATAAGATCAAACCATTATATTAATTTAAAACGGCTTAATCGAACGTTTTTAAAATTGTTTTGAATTCTATCCTTCATGCAGCTAATGAACGGAGCTGCAAAATATTTTTAGAAAAGTTCTAGAGATGTGTCACGAAAGAGTATTATTGCAATTCTGTATGAGTATGAGAAATTCAGTATTCAGTATGAGTAAGGAAAATATAAACGAAATCAAGATATAAATTTCAAATAAAAAGTTTAATGAAGTTCAAAAATAGATTTAACCTTCACAAGATTTCCCAAAATTTTCATTATACCAACTTTAGACTAAAAATTGAGGGACTCTGCACTTTAATTAAATTGATTTTTTAATGACATCAATTTGATATTCGTTGAATTTTTCCGTCAATTTTGATATTTTTTAATTCCATTTGATATGCATGTTACGATGTTTGTAAATCTTCCATGAAAACATTTACGTAGTTGCATGTTTTTGCCAATCATTAACTCTATTGAGATTTTAACTTCAATTTTTGTTCGTAATATGCACACTTTTTAATTTGCAGTAAATGTATTCAATTCAAATGTATTAATAACTTTCATTCGTGACATTTAATAAGGTAAAATATATATTTATTTTTTTTAATTTTATCTGTAAATACAATCTAGTGGCCAAAAGCTCCTAGTTCATATTTATTTCTAATAATAATAAACAGAAATATGCATTTGTATTCGCCGTCTACATGCTAGACTATTTGACAGAGACTTACCAAATTTGGAATATAAATGCTTCGGTAGGGTAAAAATGTATACTTATTTTTAAAAAAATATATTTAGAATTTTTATTAATTAAAAATTAAATAAATTGGAGTTTTTCTGCTATAACTTCCAAAAATATTGCAAAAAAATACTGATAATTATATGGCATTAAAAGTTTTTTTAAGTTTCTTTTCAGTTTTTTATCATTTATTTGTTGTTAAATTTTGTTAGTTAATTTACATGAATTGCTTTGAGATATTTCGCAACAATATATAATATAAAATGATCTAATGTAATCTAAATGTAACATGCACGAGCACGTTATACGTATGTGAGAAAATTTAGCTTTTTTCAACATATGGCCATCTTATTAATAAAAGCTCGGATTAAATTATTGAGTTAACTATCAATACATATTAAACCTAGAAAACTGTAATTTTAACAGTAATTGTTCCCGTCTTTAAAAAACAAAATAAATATGAAACGATCAATAAATTTTAATCTATATAACTAAACGTAAAGCAGTAATCTCTCTTTTTATGTACTGTCGATAGGCGACAATCAGATTGAATCAAATTACTGCGCGAATAATTCAGACTATTTGATTGATTCATTTCATTTTATTTATTGGGCAGCTACAATAATGATTCACCATTATTGTAACTGCCTTTCAGCATTAATGAAGCAGAAAAATATCATTAGAAAAATTTTAGATAAGATTCGCCAAAAACTCGATTCTCTCATGGGAAAGAAGGCGTAAAAAATCAAGAAAGAGGCATCGAGCAAATCAACAATTTCATCGAGCTCGAAAATAGGCTTAACCATTATAGATGGGTAATCACTATGACTTATCTATAGATCATATCTTTTAAAATTATAATTTCACAAAAATGATTTTTAATCATCTTAAAACTCAAAAAATGCCTTTTTTATTCTAACACACAATTTGTAATAATTTTTTAATTTTATAAAGTTCAAACGCTTCCATCAAAATATTCAATCGCGTGTCTTTGCCAATATTATGTATCTAAACAATGCCTTCTTTGGTCATTAATTCTAATGTAGGATTTCCATTTCCTCTTTTATTTCATATTTTACCCACCTTATTATTTGTTATGATTCGTATTTTTTAGTTTTGTCAAATAACTAGGTGAATTAAAAAAGATATGCATTTCACATTATGTTTTAATATCAAAAAAGTCAATAATATGAGTGAAGAAGTTGGTAGCCTAAGGCGACTGATTCATTATATTATACTAAAAGCAACTGATCCACAAATCCAAGCATTTTTCCGCTATCGGTCAACAAACCTTTAAAGGGCGATAGATATATTTATTCGACCTTTTTCAACTGCAACAATTGATAAGAAAATCACATGATTAATGACTAAATTCATCGAATATTAAGGATTTCTTTAGCAACAAACATTTACTCCAAATATCTTTTTCTTGCATTACAAATTTAAAGAAAAACGAATTCAACGAATTTATCATCAGAAAAGCCTGAATTCAAAATTATTTTAAAACTTTCTAATTAATTATAAATGGCATTGAAATATTCTTTAAAATATGATCAATTATCGATCAAAATGATAAAAACAAGTTTATAAAGATAAATTTCAAAAAAAGATGGGACAGGTGCTATCCAGCAACACCAAATAGCTAAATCTTCTAGTTCATTTTTATTCGTATTTTTAAATTTACAAATTAAAATTACGAATTTAACCTGTTTTTATTCGTACTTTATAATTTGTTTTGACTTATTCAATTAAATTCCTGTCTTATCAAATAATAAGCTGAGATTTAAAAAATATAATTCCAAATTAATATATAACAGCCTAAAAACTTAATAATCTGAACAAGCAAGCTGGTCGCCAAAGGCGATTATTTTATAGAAAAAAAAACAAATTTTCTGTAGTTTTTAAGACTATCTATAATTTTTATCCAATTACTTTATATGATTTTGATGGTTTTTATTAGTAAACATTAGAAGACACAAAAAATACTTACTGTGTTTCCACCAAATTAATGTCACAATATATGCTTGAAGAATTTCATCTCTCAACCTTTATTGTGCGGATTCATCACGTTTGACACAACATCTTTCAAACTTATATAATAGGAAACATCATTTTTCTTTGATATTGTTACGAAATTTTCTGCCGGGGTTCGTTTGGATAGTGGGAGTGATATGGTGTAAAGAACGCTCAATCAGCAGACGGTAGTAGAAAATAAAACAACGACGTTTATTTACACGAAGACACACAGGACAGCACAAAGCGACAACTATATACAGCACAGAAGACGATTATCTTCACCCGAGACGTGTAGCATACAACAGCAGCATACAACCAGAATCTACTGCAGACAGTAGCGCACAGCTCAGTTCAGCACTAGCTTGACTCAGTCACTTCCGACTACTCCGTCTTCTACTTCTCCGACTCTGACTCGGATTACTGACTTCGCTCCGTCGATTCCGCTTACTCTTCTTCGACCACTCCGTCCACTGTGACTACTGTCTTGAACTTCGTCGTCTACCTTCCGGCAGCGGCGGCCGCTTCCTTTTATAGGTCTCAGGAGGCAGGGCTAGAAGCCTATCAACCAATCAGGAACGTTCGAGGCGTATCTCGGTTCCTACTGGACGGATCGGGAAAATTCTCGAAGTTTCGGGTATTATCTATTTTGGCGCCAAAGTCGCCAAATTCGTCGCCAAGTCGCCAAATGGTCACCAAGTTTGTCGCCAAGCTCTGGGACCTTCGACGCGCCACCTGGACGCCGTCCAGTACCGATGACTTTAAAACTTTCTTTCCGACGATGGAACAAACTATGCTGGGAAGCCGAATTGTAGGTTTGTAACAATATTATTATTTTTAAATTCGTATCATTCTTTTTAGAAATGGATCGTTTTTAATATACTTAAATGTAACAGCCGATTTCATGCGCTGAGTTCATTGATTTTTTTAATGGATGTAGAGCTTAAATATTTACCTTTTAACAAATCCAGATTTTTTAAAACCGTTTTGAAGGATAGAGAACAAATTTGAAGCCTTTTTCTAATAAATTAAAATATTATTATATAAATTATTTGGTAATTTATTATCTTAAAACGGACATCCAAAACGCTGGTCATCTTTTGATTGAAACCCAAAAGAAATATGTCTGGTTAAACAATTCTGGTTAAAGAGTGATATTGTTAATGACCACAATTAGCTACATATATGAGATGAACATTTTCATCTTTACACTGGGTGAGAAATAATCAGTACCATTATATTGAATGAAGAAGTATGCTCACATAGAGTTTGAATATATGGAGTGTAACAATAGCTGCAAATCTTTGTCAAATATATAATATTTGCGGTATACATATCAAGAGTGCTTCAATTATTTATAGATTACTCTGATAATGCAATATCAAAATATGCATAATGAGATACAAAGTGGTATATGGCCTATCGTGAGGGAAATTGATCCATGTTATTGAAGGAAGGGTGAAGTATAATCAAATATTCAACCGAGATTATCTGAGTGTTTTTCACAAATTTCAAAACAGTAACTGTATTAAACAATTGTACCAAATAGTTTCAAGTTTGACAAATTGCCTATTTTCTAGTCATAACAGGAAGGAAACATCTTCATTGTAAAAAATATGCTTATCATATCAGATGGCAACACTCTAAGTTACGAAGATACGAATTATGATGTCCTGATATGAATGCATACTATATAAAATTTTGTGAATACAAATTTTATCCATGTGAGCTTGGATAACAATTAGGTTTATATTTAGATCAAGGCAAGTACTTGGGCTAACAATAAAGTGTTTTGTTCATTTACATTGTAGGATTTTTTAATTCACCAAAGAAACATTTTTATTGGATTCTTCATATATGATGACAATATTGTATAATGAATGAAAAATTTAGAAATACTCTATAAAAAATGTATTCAGTTGTTTCATAAATGCAACAAAAAGAAATGTAAATAAAAGTATTCGTTCTTTTATGTTTGAGGGTTACATTTGAGACAAAAGTATACTAGAAAAGAATTTACCAGTTCCTGACAAAAGGTGCACTACCGATTTCCTCCTTTATAAATGCAATTGAGCACATTATGTTTATTTTAATAATGCTGTTTCACATAAATTTACGAAAGTACCTCTAGATAATTTTGATCACTAATTTTTTATTATTACTTATTAATAAACTCAGCGGTATTTTCAAATCTTCTCAATACGTATATTTACTGAAGATCTGAAAATGTTCAGTTTCATGCTATTAGACATTGATTCTGAATTTTATTTTTGCAAAGTGATTGGAATAACATTTGTGAATGGTATATGAACAACAAGTAGCTTCTTAATATTGCAAAATGTAGCACTATCAGTAAAACTGAATAATTCATATATTCTTATCCAATTAACATGTATTTATTGGAATCTCTCAAATTTAATTTCTTAGCTGGCAATTGTTACCGACATAAATGTTTCAAAATATAATATTGGCTCAAAATAAAAAATTCCCAAATCCCCAAAAAAAAACTCATCTTCCTCCAACGTAAAACTGAGGCCCTTAATTTTTTTATATGAAATGTATTTTAGAAATCTGTATTTTTCCAGATGCAAGGGTGCAGTGACAAGAAAAGGTAATCGCAATAAAAAAGACAATAGGAAGTTATTACGATGAGGACGTTAGAAACCTTCGTACAACGATTCAATTTCTTTCAAAAGTAATAAAACATATTTAAAAACGAAAATCAATGTAGCATTTTCTCATGGGTCACGCATACCATCCATGGTCTTGGGCATGGCTATTCCTTCAAAACTGTGGCAATGTCTTTGAAGCTTGGGGCGATCCTTCAAGTTTAATTGAATAGATTAGCTTCCAATTCAGAGACAAACTCACAGCCCTCAGCCACCCTTTGTTTCTTATCCATGAATTATCAACGTACTTGTCAAGTAAATTCATGAACCTTCTTGTTATTTATAACTTCTCGGCCTCTTGGTCTCAAATTGAATGTGTAGTCTTTGTTATCAGCTTAATTATCAGGTAGGATGTTCAGTGAACGCTAAGAGACATCCAAATTTTTCCGGATGGAACAGGATCCGGCATTCATTTTTATTAATTCACAGATGGCTCTACCACTGCACTAACGGCATATTCGGCACAAGTTACAAATACGAAGGGTGATCCAAAAAAAGTTTATAAGGTAAAGGAAAAATGCTTTATCCACAATAGACACAGGATACAAATGGTAATTAAGAGAGATGTGGCATTCACTTCTCTATATAATCATCAAACCTTTTGAGGCAATTATCACTCCGCTGAACCAATTTGTTTAACCCGTCTTGGTAATATTCAGGGCCAGGCTAATGAGCCTGTTCTCGGCACCATTTTGAACATCACCGTCTGATATGATCCTTGTTTCGGATAAGTGTTTCGTCAATGCCGGGAAAAGGAAATAGTCATTGAGAACCCAATCGGGGTTGTATCGGGATGGCTCCAAACGTTTCCAGCAAGCTCTCTGTCCGCTTCAAAAGAATGATACCATTTCGCCACCTGTTGTCTACTCATTGCTTTGCTCCCGTACACTTCAGCGATTTGACTGTGAATGTCCGATGGGGACACATTCTTGGTACATAAAAATCTTATCTTGGCTCGCACCTCTGTGAGAGATCACTTCTCTAGATATCTTACCACAACACTGTATCCTCAAACTGTTGCTGTTTCAGGTCTCAGTACTAATACTATCTGCTCGAAGGACCGGTCTAAGACAACTAGGGCCATCTGTCTCCCCTCTGGGTAACAACATTCTCATCCACAATTTCTACTTTCCAAATGCTGAGGCTTGTAAACTTTTTTTGGATCACCCCTCGTATATCCTGAGTTGGGGATTATGAGATCACCATCACTGTGGCTCCAAAGATCTCCTACAAGCTATTTCACTTGCGTTTGGGTAGCATAATGCTAAATTCAGATAGATAACAATAAATTTAAGGAATTTTAAGTTCTTAAAAATTGTAATTTGTCATCTCAACGTAATCCGAACCATCGAAATTTCTTGAAAGAATTAGAAATAATAAAAGAAATAAATAATAGACAACAAATAGAAAAATACTTGGTAGTTAAAAATGAATACAATATTTTCATTCAAGTGATGCACTATCAATAAAAATCTTTGTAAATATAGCCAATGCTTTTCTTTTCGACAGATTTTTAGTAATTAGGAAAATAAAATACTTTTTAAGAAAAAGTATTTTTCACATTGCCAAGGTCTCATTTGGTCAGAAATTTGAGCCAGTTAATGATTTTCCTATGTATAAGAATAACATGCCAAATTTACTTGCCGAGTTTATTATATTTTTGAAATAGCATATTCACGTGAGCACTTAAAGGCATAGTTCCTTTTTTTTTAATTAGAGGGATATAAAATGCCACAATACATAAAAATCCAATTATAGTATTTAATTGTCTTTATTTTATCCATGTGCACTTCGTGTACAAATAATTAATTAATTTTAAATTGTAATTTATTTATAATACATACAAATACGTTAATTTTAAAATGTAATAATGTACTTAAAATATATGCAAATACGTTAATTTTAAAGTGTAATAATTTATTTATAATACATACAAATACATTAATTTTAGAATGTAATAATTTAATTATAATACACACAAATACGTTAATTTTAAAATGTAATTAATTATAATACATACAAATACATTAATTTTAAAATGTAATAATTTATTTATAATACTTACAAATATGTTAATTTTAAAATGTGATTATTTATATTGCATACAAATAAATTAATTTTAAAATGTTATAATTTATATATAATACATACAAATATGTTAATTTTAAAATGTAATAATTTATTTAAATTACATATAAATATGTTAATTTTAAATGTAATAACTTATTTATAATACATACAAAAATATGAATTTTAAAATTTGATATTTTATTTATATTACATACAAATACGTTAATTTTAAATATAATAATTTACTTATAATACATACAAATACATTAATTTTAAAGGCAATAATTTATTTATAATACGTCCAAAAGGTTTTTTACAAACTTTCACTGAAAATGAAATGCTATTAAAATTAATAGAAGTGGGGGGGGGGGAATGTCACTACTATTTGATTATTAACTTCTCTGATTATTATTAACTTCTCTGATTTTCTATATACAGCCCCAAACCATCAACTGAAATAAACGGCATCTTGTTATAGAGTTTTCTGAAATTGAAACTAAACTTAGTGCTTTCATTTGCACTTAAAGTAGTAAGAAATTTTACAACCTATAAAAGGAAAATTATTCTCAAAGGAACTGGCGGCAAATATATCCAAAGCATTTCCATGGTTAGAAAATTCACAGGAATACACTGTTGACATTACACCAGATCTGACTTTAAACTGCCTATCACTTTTCATGCGTGCACACGTCCCGACGCATTTCTGAATATTTATTTCCCATACATTTTAAAGAGTGCTGGAAGGCCGAAGGATCGGCGTGAATAGCAACGAGTTGTAAATAGAGAATTATTCATGAAATTTCAAAAAAAGGGGGGTCTGCTGAGAACAGGGAATAGAATTACTTTTATTTCTTGTTATAAGCAAAATAGGTTTGATGTTTTCTTGCCTATATTTATTTTTCAGAGAAAAGCGAGGAAGAATTTTTTCTGATTCATAAAATTTGAATATCGTTCTTTGAAATGAAGAATGTTCCCATATATTTATTTTGGGTTATTGAGGAAAATGATGTTTTGTAACGTTGAAGCGATATCAATGGAAAAGTGAAATCGCTTAGTGGATACCATATTTTTTTACAAGTATCAGATCCGGTCAGGTGTTGAAATTTAATGGAATTTCTTTATTGCCTTTGTCAAGTATATTTTAACTTTAGGAATTTTCTAAGCTTAACTTCTTTAAATTATAATGTGAATAATCAGAAAAAAAAACTTTCTTTTCACATTTTATAAGGAAGAAAAGAGGAAGGAAATTAAATGTTATTAATTGAAAGAGAAAGTAAAAATCAGGAGAAATATTTCAGAACATAAACATCTCTTCGAAATTTTGTCGAATATTGACATAACTAAGACACTTCACAGTAATACGGCAGCTTTTATTTTAAACTAAAATAGCGGTAGTTGTAATAATGACTAAAAAGTGGAAAATTCGTAATAATTGAATCTATATGCCTCTTTAAGAATTTAAGAGAATATATATTTTAATTTTTAATTTTCACTCCCATACTTAGAATTGCATGAAAAGCCCTTTTATTAGGTTTACATGTGCAATCGAGTAATTTGAACATTCTACTATTTTCCCCAATAAATCAATTTTTATAAGCCCAACTTAGCAAAAGATATAATAATTTGTTTTAAAAATTCAAATTCGTAATTCGCCATTTTTTACGAAGAGTTGAAATTTTTTTCTATTACTAGTACTTCGAATTTAAATAATCAAAAGCTTTTTAAAACCCTGTCAAAAGCTTAAATACTCAAAAGTCCAAAACTCATCTAAAATGCATCAGATGGAGCAGAATAAAAAGAAAAAGTTTATGAATTTTAAATAATAATATAGTGCAGGTATTACAGCCTATTAGCTATAAATTTTTTCACACCTAGGTGTATGGAATCTCTAGTATATCATTCAAAAACCATAAGAAAAAACCATAATAACCATAAACCAAATTTTTTTAACAAAAATTAATTCATATTAGAGAAGAACATTAAAAAAATTCCTTATTATATATATAAATATATATACACAATGTGGTTATAATTAAACTTCCCCTATAAACAGCATTCTACAAATAAACGGGTGAACTGATTACAACGAAATTTGGTATATAAATTATACACGAGATGAGCTCACGGAATTTCGCAAAAAAATTTTTAGTTCCAAAATGTCCACCAGGGGACGCTTTTTCCGGAAAAACATTAAATTAAACACAATAATCGACCAAAACGGAATACAAAAGTTTACAGGAAAAAAATACAAAATATTAACAATCCAGAACAGGAATTATGAGTAATAAAATGAAAAACCGGGAAAAGATAAAAACTCCATAATGATTCGCGTGCGAAGCATCACAACTGATCAGTTACGATCTGCTTGGAATACACTGACCATCACTTGAAATTTTGCAGGTGAATGAGAGTGGTCACATGAAGCACCTTATCTTACATCGTTCTGGACACGATTGAAAACTGTTCCTCTTATGCAATTTCCTCCAAGTCTTGTTTCTGCAAATTGAACTTTTTTTTTCCTTCCCTCAAACAGTGTACTATTATTTTTTTTTTCCTTCCTTCAAACAGTGTACTGTTATTTTTTTCCCTTACCTTTACTTACCGTCTTTAATGTGGTTTGAAGACAAGGTGATCAGAAACTATTCAATAAAAGTTAATATTGTTTCTATATTCCGTTTTGATCGATTATTGTGTTAAATGTAATGCTTTTCCGGAAAAGACGCCCTCTGGTGGACATTTTGGAATTTTTTTTTCCAAAATTCCTTGAGCGCATCTCGTGTATAGTTTGTATACCAAATTTCGTTGCAATCCTTTCGCCTATTGCATTGTAGGATGCTATTTATAGGGGAAGTTTCACTATAACCACCCTGTATATATATATATATACATATAAAGAACGGTCATTTAGAAAGGCAAGCAAAATATTGGTTCTTCATCCAGAAGAAAGAATATAAAATCGATTCAATTCAGTGAGTTTCTACCACATCTTCTAATTTTCCTTTTACTGAATTTATCTAGTGTAAGAGAGTAAATCAATACCCAAATGTCCGAATACGCCTAAGGTTTTCGTTTTAATATCCGTGCGTTTATACAAATTTCCCCCATCAATCAGATTTAAATTATGTTAAGTAAAGCACCTCAGAAAGCAGTGTTTCTTTTATAATTATCAAAATCAATTATAACAAAAAATGATAATGTTTCCCTTTTCAAAACTGGCAACTGTGGAAAAAAGAGTAATTTCTGAGAATAGATATTTCAGAGTTATTTTCTGAAGACAACTTATCTTTTCATTCGAATTATTAGAAGGTTAACGCATTAAAGGCTCTTAGAAGGCTAATGCATTAAAAAAAATAAAAAAGAATTCTCAATATTTATCAAGTTAAATTTCAAAATTTGTTATTTAATTTGCGTAGTTAAATCCGTGCATAATATTTCTTTAGTTTCTCCTTGACTATTATATAGGCTTTCGAAATTCGTGGGTATGAAATTCTTTTGGAAAGTCTTACATGCATGTTATCCCAAGTGTAATATAAGCATGTTTATCTGTCACTTCCATTGAAAAAAATTATAAATCAAAGCACAAAAATTTTTAGAGATTTTAGATATTGTTTCCCTTATGCTGTAAACTTGGTAGTAATTCGGTTTCCGAAACGTAAATTCTTATTTTTAATACGTTACGTTTCATGTAATTAAGCAAATTGTAACGAATATAACTTTCTCAAATTTTCTGTTTTTTCATATAATAATATAATGCATATCCTGCCTTTAAATGAAATGTATCACACACTATCACTTAAATCATAGTCAATATTTTTCAACTGTTCAGAAATACATTTCAAAACGGAGAAAAAGCGCGACTGAAAAGTATCAAGGATCCAAGATACCGTTAACCAGAAAATAAATAATATATATATATATATATATATATATATATTGAGAGGGAGAGTAAAATTTATATAGAGGGTGTCAACTCTCATCATCGCACAGTAACTAATTTTTAAACCATTAAAGCCAAACATATCTTACCAACTGAAAAAAGGCTTCAAAAATAAGTATAAAAATCATTATTAATATAATGTTTAAAACACCAAATCTATATACAACTGAAAGGAGTTTTAAAAAAAATACTAACAAATTATATTATACTGGTCCAGTGAGATTTATTTATTAAAAGAATCTTGTCATAAAAGTTCCACTCTCTTTTGTAACCAAAGTAAGCTGAGTTATAAAAATTTGAACTTCATTATATTAATTAATTTTAAAGTATTTACGGCCGCCTTGGAGAAGATACGTCATCCAACAGCCTGCTCTTGGAAACAGAATCCGTTGATTGATTTAAACTTATAAACTCAAATTTGGAAGGTTTAGAAATCAGTTTCATGGCCAAAATTAGGGTGAGCAGCCAGTGCACTCAACGATTTATTAGAAAAGTACAATCAATCCCATTACAACTGTGTTTTTTTATTTATTTAATAAAATTTTCCACATTCCAAATTAGTAAATGCTTTACTTTTCAAACAATTCATTAGAATGAAAATAGAAATAATATTATATATTATGAAAAATTTGGATTTATCCTGATCGTTGCAAGACGAATTTCATTTCAATTTATGAAGTACTTCAACATAGTTTCACCTTTATTTTGGCTTTGCATGCATTTAGTATCTTTTCCAAATTTTTATAGCAAACATATAGCAGTTGTAAAGCGCGAATTCCTGTCCTCTCCTATTCTTAGTATCTTTGTTTAATATACAGTGATGCCGAATTAAACCGACAAATTCAGAGGGGTGATAGTAGGCATCATGAGAATAAAGAATCACCATACAACATGGGGTCCCAAACGACGTTTAGTAAATAAAAATCGCAAAAAATATAGGGAGTCGGAGAATTGTTGGAAACTTTAAAAACTAATTAAGAAATAATAAATGACGTTTCAACTATGATTTTTTTAAGAGAAAGCACATTCTTAAAATTTATTTTTTCATGCTGGTAACATGTGGATTTGATGATATAAGGGATAGTAAATTACTGAAATCTAAAAAATAGTTTAGAACCCATATTTGCAAAAATATTAAAACTTGAAGAAAAATAAAAGCTTGTAAATGAATAGAATTTTATATTATATAGTTTAATACAAACGTGTAGTGTGAGAACTGGGGAGTTTTAAACACTAAAATGGGAACCAGGAAACATCGCTGCAACATCGGTATCGATGTTCACAGAGAGCTTTGTAAAATTACCTGCAAACCTATGTTTTTTGGATTTTTTTATTTTTTAAATGCCTATTATCTTTGCTTTGAATTTATCTTTCGAATTTGACAACGCTCCCTGCGAACATCGGTCTGATGTTGCAGCGATGTTTCCTGGTTCCCATTTTGGTTTTTCTTTAATAACACTACAGGCTTATATCAAATTATAGAATATAAAATTCTTTACTAATTCAAGTATTTATTTTTCTTCAAGTTTAAATATTTTTGAAAAAATGGTTTCTAAACTACTTTTTCATTTTCAGTAATTTACTACCCCCTAGATCCTCAAATCCGCATGTTAACAGCATGAAAAAAAAATCTTTTAAAAATGTGCTTTCACTTTAAAAAAATTCATAGGTGAAACATCACTTGTTATTTTTTTTATTTATTTTTTATAGCTTCCAACAGTTCTCCGACCATATACATTTTTGCAATTTTCACCTATACACGTTTCACCTATATATTACTAATCGTCGTTTGGGACCCCATGTTGCATTGTGATTCTTTATCCTCTTGATGGCCACTATCACCCCTCTGAATTTGTCGGTCGAATTCGGCAACACCCTGTATATATATATATAATCATTATTCCCGATGTTGCTCGATATTGTATGCGATGTTCGTCAATGCTGGAAGCTTAATCTCTCTATAATGTATCTCCAATTTTTAAAAAGTTAAGTAATTTTTCACCTTTGATCACCAAATTATCATCTTCATGATCAGCTTTTGAATTTTCTTGATTCTTGTTCGGTCTTTCATTGCAACTTTTATTCTTCTAATATCGCTGAACGCCCCATTACTATTTCAAAAAACATTGCATAATTAACACGTGCATTATTTAGATATTCGGACAACTGCTTAGAAAGGAATGAAAAACCCCGTTACTCAAAAAGGGTATGCCAACTCCAAAGTTATTCATTAGTGTTGTCACAAACAGTGTGTCTAAAAATGGAATGAACAGATAATATTCTTTCACATTCTTTTACTGTTAATTTGGTGTTAATTAAAGCTTTACTTTTCCTTTTTTGTCACCATTTCACCCTCAAGTGCAATATAATTACTTACTATGACGTAATAATAATTTTTATTAAATATTTCAAATAATACTGTCAAAACAATCCTCAAACGCCATAGGTCAGGTGCTATCTACTCATCATAAAGTGAATATAACGCAATGTTTACATAAAAATATTAATACAATAGAAAGATTTATTCTTGATTTTATATATATATATATATATTAAGTAGATAAAAAAAATTATAGCAAGTAAACAAGGAAAGATTCAACAGGAATTAATCTGCATTGTGATTTCTCAGTAATTAGTGAATTTCGAGCTAATGTTCTTAAAGATTCGTACTATTTAAAGAATATTAAGAAGAATATCTGTTCTCTTTTTTTCAAAGCTCGTCCCTAAAATTTGTGAATCCCAATATTTTAATGACGTTTAGTAGACAATTAACATTTCAAAACTGATTAATGCTCCCAAGAGATTCAGATTTTAATTTCAAAGTTATGATTGCATTTTTCTCGATAAAAATTTCTCTAAACGTTTACTGCTTCGAGGTTGAGAGCAATAAATAAATGCTTTTTCCTGGCAGAGTCTTTCCTTATCTTTCCTGTCTAGACTCCATTATTTGTACATTCCTTAGAAGATGGATGCACTGGTGATGTAGGAATTCGATCGATATTATAAAGATATTCCCTGAGCAACAATATTGTGCGGAATAGTTATTCTTGTACCTTAGGTATGTGAAAAATGTTCCAAACAAAAATAACATCTTACAATTTCTTGCTCTGACTTTTGTCTACTGTTTAGCTTTAGTACTTTAAAAAATAAAAAATTGTCATTATCTTTCATCTGATAATTCCAATGATATGAAAATTTCTACATTTCTACTTGATATGAAAATTGCTCTCAGATTTACATAAAGCGTTTCTTCCGCTCATTCGCAAGGCTTACACTTTAGTGAATAGATGTATCAGAAAATGTACAAATTTATTAGTTTGCCATAAATGTTTAGATTGACTATCAATTGAAAAGCTAAAACTGTTTTAAAATTCTCCGTAAAAGGCAATATTCTTCAGTATGGCAAGATGTTTGATAAGCAAAATTGTTTCGTATTAATAAGTGTCTAATTTTGTAAAGTTATGTCAGTTGTATATAAGATTTCTTAATAACATCTATTCCATTCATGCATACTATGGTTATTTATTCTATAATTAAATTTTGGCTATCATAACAAATTAAATTTAATTTATATCTTTACAAGTCCCCTTCTAAGACACTCAGATTAGATGTTTCCGGTGGGGAGTTTGGCACTCATCCTCCTGTTGGGTATAATAACGATGTAGGGTAGCTATCCTTACGAAAGACGGGTCGTGCTTCTTATGGGAGGGGTTGTATCGTGACCGGAGATTGTTCTCAGGGCTCAGTCATAATTACCATCAATATTGTCTCGACGTCCAGATGATTCATTTTCCCATACGCCTATGGGTTTGACGATAACAGCTAATTTGTATTTATCTCGTTGTAATTTTATGACAGAACTCCTTCCGTGTTTTAACATGCAGAAAATATAACTTGAAATTTTTCCTAGAGTAGAAATCAAAAATGGCTGTAGTGGCATAAAATCAAAATTATATTTCAGTAACCCTAAATTAGTGTAAGGAAATGGAAATCAAACACTTTTCAAAGCACGGTTGATACCTTTGTTGAAATTGCACATTATTAAATCTTTCAAATAATAAGAAAATCTCAATTAATATTTCCTCAATAATAATTAAGACATTTTTTAAATGAACTTAAATACATCCTAACCTTAATTCCTTTCAAAGGAAAATGTGCAGCAAATTTTTAGTCTAAAATTATACTTGTTTTTATGTTGTAAAGAAGAGAAAAATCTCATTACCTCCAATTAATCTTTTGCTCCTTAATTTGAATTTAAAAATTATTTGACGTTCTAAAAAAACGACTGACTGACTCTGACATCAAATTTAAAAACAGCCAAATTTATGCATTTAATTCGATAATCAGTAGAAGAAACTTAATTTTTTCAAAAATAACATCAAAATTAAAATTAATTATTTTCAACAAGCCGTATGTGTTAATATTACATATATTTATTATTCAAGTTCTAATAATTATTTGACCATAAGATTTTTTTTCTTTAAACATGTAATAATTAGAATACTTATTATCAACCAGTTTTAAGTCTCGGTAATTGTTTGATCTGTATGATAAATGCTGTCTTGAAAGGATTTTGGCCCTCTTGAAAATGAATAGAATTTCAATAGAATTACAAGTTGCCTAAGCATTTGCATTTTGATTTTTAAAAAATCAGAAGTGCGCAATTTACCAGTACTTCTTATACTAGTACTTCAAGTACTAGTATTTGTACTTCTTAAAACATTGAAGTCAAATATATATTTCTTTTTTTAACAAAATTTCAGTTATTTCATTAATTAAAAATTCAAGCTTCAATTTATTTTTAAAATGTATTTTTACAAATCCATGCATTCATTACTATTCATTTGCCTACATATGGTTGAAAATAAATCATTGAACGTTATAAGGTTCACAATAAAAGTGACTGTTCGATATAACTATAAATATCTACAGAACAAATCTCAGTACTGATGATGATGTCGTGTCCGCGTTACCACGGAAAGGGGGTGCAGTAGCTTCTGAGACAGCTGAGCACCCAGGGGCTGAAGTCTGACTTCTAGCTCATATGAAGAGGAAACTCACACATTCGCTTGTACGACCCATTTTTACAGGAGGGGCACATTCACACACCTCACAGATAGAACACAGATGAAGAAAAGCTATGCCCGAACCGGATTCGAACCCGGGACGCCCAGATCACGGGGAAGATGCGCTACCCCTATGCCAGGACGCCGACAAATCTCCGTATTAAATTAACAATATCTTTGAACAATTTCTGAAACTTTATATGCCCCTGTCAGTCTGAAAATTAAAATTACTTTGAAAAATTATTGAGATAGTATGCAAGTTTATATATATAGTTACAG
Organism: Argiope aurantia; assembly: GCA_026543865.1. Lineage (NCBI taxonomy): Eukaryota > Metazoa > Arthropoda > Arachnida > Araneae > Araneidae > Argiope > Argiope aurantia. The sequence goes on along the minus strand of JAPMOR010032985.1, from coordinate 173,532 downwards.
TTAAACTGTTTCTAAAAGACTACAGAAGTTCAAAATTCTTTTATAAACAAGTTTAACTTTAACATTCAACGACATTAATTTTGAGCCTACGTTTATATTCTAGAGGATACAAATAAAGTGAAATAATAAACATATATAAATTAACTTGTATACTATCGTAATATTCTTTTCAAAGGAATTTTAATTTTCAGCCTCCCTCAAACATATACAGTTTTATATATAATTTAAAGCCTTCATTTATGTTCTAAAGGATACAAATAAAGTGAAATAATGAACAGATATCTTAATGTAAATATTTCTGCGTGATACTCCAAACATTTAAACTTTAAAACCATCCCTAAGAATTCCATAAATTTCAAATATTTACTTTATTCGTGAGAAAATTGGTTGCAGTTTTGTGTCTTTTTAAAGTATGTTTCTGAAAATGCTGTAATAATATAGATTTACCAATATGTAAGAATTTTTAATAGGTACTAAAAATTTTCAGCCAAAATATGACAATAAAGTAATAAACATTTAAAAAAATTAAGACTTGTTTTGATAAGCAATGTAAAAATTACTACAGGAAATTATGGGAAATGAGGGCCATTAGTTCCATAATATTTTGAAGATTTGCTTTCTAAATAAATAGAGAAGTATTTTAAAGAGATTCAATTAAAATGTTTATCATAATTTTTCAAACATTCACCAACAGGCGTCAGATTCGATAGTGTAAATAGAATGGATAGTGTGTAAGCTAATTAAACCTCATTACATGCAAGAAAAATACATTTAATAATGTTTAATTAGCTTACATGTATATTTTATTCTTTTATTTTAATTTACTCTTAATATTTGTAAAGATGAAATCTTATAATTGATTTTTAACTCATTACCAGAAATGCTAGCATTTAGATTTTATGCATTCGTGTATTTTGAATGACTACATACTAATTTAATATTTTTCAGAATTTAACTATAGTTAATAGATTTATTTAAATAAATTATTATTCTATGTAAATATCATCTCCTACTTATGAATCCGACTTCAAGTTATTAACTAAAGATTCTATAATATTGTAATAATGAGAAAAAATAAAGTTTGAAAAATAGAAAATAAATAAAGGTAATAAAATTTATCGCAATGAAAGTTTATTATTACTTTAATAAAAGTTAACGCTTTAAACAATTTTCAAAGCCATTTTTGATTTTTCAATGTGATTAATTTTATCAAAAGAATAAAATTAATCATTAACAATGAAAAAGGTAGTTCATAAAATAGATATTTTCAATTTCATATTTTTAGCTTGTGAATAAAAAATATGGTCACTAATTCAAAAACATTGAAATGTGATGACTGATTGCAATGGTCGACTGCATCGCTCTAGAAACAAAGTGTTTTAATATATTACTTTCTGTTAGTTATACATTTTAAATTTTCACTGAGCCGAAATGTATTTTAAGTTTAATTTTACTTAAAATTAACTTAAATATAAGACAAATATAATTTAGAAAGTTATTCAGCATATAGTAAACTCATAGTGTCTATTACTAATAAAAATGTACACGAGCATGTTCTATCTGTAAATACTGTACAAAGCAAACAATGTTTAATCTAGAGTTACTAAATTTGGAATAAAGATGTATTATATTGGGTTATATACACCTCGAAAATATTTTTAAAGTTTAATTAAAATTTTTATTAGTTAAATTAATGAAAGATTTTGAGATTTTCCATGATAGCATTGTGGATATTACAGTACAAAAATTGTTTTTATTTCCACGAAAAATTTAAAAGTTATCATTTCAGTGATATCAATTAGTTGCACATTTTTTTTATTTTAATTTAGACTAATTTTTAATTATATTTTTTATGCAATACTTTGCATAGTATTTTTAATTAATGAATTAAATTAAAGTAGTTTCATTTCTTCAGTCTTAAAATTAAATAGTTGAGTAGGCATTTTTCTTCAGTCTTAAAATTAAAGAGCTGAAAATTATAAAACTACTAAAAATAACTCTGTTTTAATTTTTGAATCATAATATTTGATTAAATTTGATTGATTTGATTGATTTTGTTAAAAATATTTTATTTTAAAAAGCATAAATTTTAAGCTTTTAATTTCCTTAATTTAATCTGAACTTATTTTCTTTACGACCCGAATTGCAGCTGGTACATAAAAATTTACAGCACTTGGCATCACAGGAATCCATCAAAAAGAGCTAGGAAACAAAACCACATATGAGGAGAATTCAATTACTCCAGCATATTCCGAGTTGGTTGGCATCAACATTGAGAAAATATGTTATGAATAACCATTCGTATTCATGCATTTTACTTAAAATACCAAAAATAAAATAAAAAATTGATCTTAAGTGAATTAAAGTAAATTATGGAATAAGAAAACAATAATTTTCAAACTGCTTAAAGACTCTTTCAAAATGATTATTACTTCTATTCGAATGTTAAAAGAATATTAAACTTACTTTCCAAAAGAAGCGATATTTCAAATATTCAGTTAATTAGAACTTTCATAAGAACTTTGGTATTTTTCCGTTTCCTGGGGCTGTAAAAAAAATCGCCAAACTATTGGAGATTATTTTACGATTTTTTTTTTTAGCAGTTTGATGAAAATAAGTCAATTGTTGGAAACGACATTTGGAATATAATTGTACTTTTCCATTTCCAACAGCTGTAAAAAGATCGCCAACTTATTGGCGAGTTTTTTAAAATTCAATTTTTGCTGACGATTTTTATTTTATTTATTTATTTATTGGCGATTTGGCAAAAATAATTTAATTGTCACCAACGTCCCTCGAAAATGGAAAAGTACCAAAACTCCCTCCCTTTATCCTATACCTTGAGAAATCTCTTAAGATAAGATTTAACAATTATTCAAAAAATAAACATCGAAACTTTATTTTCAGTTTTAAAATAGTTAATTTTCATCTTTTTATGTGAAACATTTTTCTTGAAGTAAAAATGAATTTTTAACTTATCTAATTTCTTCTTTGATAAAATATAATCATCATTTTTACACTCTGCCTTAATCTTTTTTATCCTTCCTATCTCTGAACTGAATTAATTATTGGTATTTTGTTTAAGAGTCAAAGCTTCAAGGGAAAAAAATCATTATTTTTTTTTTCTTTATATTGCAAACATGTCATTCTCAGAAAAATATTTCCTATTTTAAATTACAATTTCAAGAGCTTAATTTGATTTCATTCGAAATGTTTTGCTTTTTATAAAATTTTGGGATGAAATTTTCAATTGAAAATAAATTTTAAAGATTTTGATGTTAATAAACTAAATAAAAATCAGTTTGTTAATTATTTAATAAAAAAAATTATACTAATTAAAATATTTTACTATGTTACTTCTAAATTTTTACTTTAAAGAAATAATTATTTTCTTCCCTTTAGTTTTAAATGATTCAGTTTCTAAAATTTTCTTCTATTTTTTCAATTCAATAATTTCATTATTTCAAGTGCTTCCTATCAGAATGCGTCCACCTCATTCAACATTATGTTTTAAAGCCTCTTAAAATAATTTAAAACATAATGAACAAGACCGTACCTTTTAAAAACAATAAATTGAATCTTTATGATAATGTTTTATTCACAACAGTTCTTTTTATATATGTTTCGTAAAATAGTGTTAATAATTCTTTGCTAGAGAATATATTTTTATAATCTGATTTCACGATTTCTGCATTCTGTATTTTTTTCTTTCAATTTTCTAATATTTATCATCATATTATTTAATATATGCAACTTCTTACTTTTCAATTTCTTTAGAAGTTAATTTATAAGACCTATAAATCTCTTTTTGGAAGCATTTTAGGTCTCCCCTCAAATTTTTGTGAAAATTTTCAGTTCAAAAATTTAATGATTGAATATATACAACTTCTTGCTCTTCAATTTCTTCATAAGTTATTTTATAAGACCGATAAATCTCCTTTTGAAAGCAATTTTATGCATCCCCTCAAATTATTGAAAAACATTTCTATTCAAAAATTTAATAATTTAATATATATACAATTTTTTACTCTTCCGTTTTCTTAATAAGTAATTTTATAAGACCTATAAATCTCCTTTTGGAAGCAATTTTATGCCTCCCCTCAAATTATTGAAAAAAATTTCTATTCAAAAATTTAATAATTTAATATATACAATTTTTTATTCTTCCATTTTCTCCATAAGTTATTTTATAAGACCGATAAATCTCCTTTTGGAAGCAATTTTATGCCTCCCCTCAAATTCTTGAGAAAATTTTCTATTCAAAAATTTAATAATTTAATATATACAATTTCTTACACTTCCGCTTTTTTGAGAAGTTATTTTATAAGGCCGATAAATCTTCTCTTGGAAGCATTTTTGATGCCTTCACTTCAAATTTTCTTGAAAAACTTTCCATTCAAAAATTCATCCAATTTCCTTCAATAAAAACTAATATACTGAATACTAAGGATATGTATTTCCTGCATATATTTCTTTCTCACAAACGCTTCTATCTTCCGCACTTCCTATTTCCCAGTAAATTTCATCAGATCAAAGTTTACTTGTTCATATTAAATTTATTCTCTCACTCTTAATTTTTAAAATTATTTTATCATTTCTTTTAAAAATAAAGCATTTGCTATATATTCTATTCTTCTTATCTAAATATAAAAATACTATTCTAGATTCAAACTTATTTCTATGCAGATATTTTAATAAAATGCAAAGTTCCGATATCGCTCTTTGCTTCTGAGTAAAATTTATGTCTGAAACATTGAAACATGATATCCTGTGTCGGTGTGAACTCTTTTGTCAATTTCCAGAACCATTTACTGCTGTATATACTCCAAGCTAAAATAATAGAGTATTATTTGTAAAGTCTAGATGTTTATATTTATATACATTTCATATTTCAACATGATAAAAAAAAAAGGATTTCTTTAGAAATTTCTGATTTGTTTCCATGTAATATAATTAAAATAAATATAAAATTTCTGTCCTTTAATATAAAAAATAAAAAATTTCAGCGAATTATTCCTTTGCAAATATTTTATTGTTTGTATTGTTAATTTTTATGCATGCTACTTAGTAGATAATTTATAATTATAGAAATTTCCTTTATCGTAACTTTAAATACAATTTTATTAAGTATGAGCATCTTATTAAGATATTTTTCTAAATTTTTCTTATATTTAGTTGAAAATAACCATCAAAGTTTAGAATCGTAGCAAGATATGAAAGCTTTGTTTGCGATGTCCAGTTATTGTAAATATAATTTATTTTTGACTGTTTGTATGATTGTAATAATAAGTAAATATAATTTTATAATGATTTCATGGATTTTAGTATAAAGATTTAAACCTAGAGAATTCGGGGTTAAGTTAAATCGTGAATTCCTTTTTATGTTTTTCCAATCATTCTAATGCAGTTTGAATTATGTACTACATGAGATTGTCGTGCTGAAAGGTTTTATTTATATGGACATTGTAGCTTCCACAGAGACTAGTACACTCAGAATATTCCACGAAATTGTCCCTTATACTATAAGTCGGCGACATTTCTTTTACTGCAAAGAAGCATTTTAAAAATTATACATACCGAATTAATACTTATGTAATAGAAATTTAGCAATTTAAGTGATAAATTACACACTTAAAAATTCATTCAAAAGTGTTTTTAAATGGTATTATCTATGTTTTAACCAAAGGAACTGCAATATAAAGCCTACAATTCAATTATTAATTCATTCATTAATTTCATAATTGTTAATAAATATATTTTTAATGAAGCAGAAAGATTACCATTGTTATAAATTTACTAGAAATTATTTAATTTTAATTTTGAAACAAGATAGTTCATTCACATTTCTCAGCTGACTTTCTAACTGATTTTCCAATAAAACGTAGGAAAAAAATATTACTCATTTGAAAATCGAAAGAAGATCAAATGTATATTTTTAGATGAGTTTAATTATCAGGTAAACTGCTTTAAGTATCAAATACACCTTGATACTTCCTAATAAAATTTTATATTAAAGACAAGTTTACAGTGTAGAAAGAATAGATTTCTAGTTTTCTAAATTTTCTCATTCATTTTTACGATTTGTAAATTTTGAATCCCAAATTTAATTGATTTTTTCTTACTATCTCCTATTAAAAAAATATTTTGCAATTAATTATATTAAATTTATATCTAATATTTTAGAATTTTTAATTTAATTTGATATAAATATATTAAAACCCTTTCGTGAAGGGCGTGTCATATATGCATCACCAATGAATGTCTCTATGAAATGCCGGGCGTACCACCCATGCATTTCTGGAAATCGAACTAATGGGACGACGATGCATATGTGAATTTTAAACGCCACTAGATGGCTCCCTTCTTCCGTTACTTTTGAAATAAATATAGTTTTAGTATCCTGACCTTCAGTTTGCTCATATTCAGCCTTTGGTATTTTACTCATTAGCTGTACGAGGGGAGGAGGGCAAGGTTAATGTAAATAAACAGAGTTGGGTTGTGTGACTTTCCACTTGATGGAATCCTTCACGTTTTTGATCTCACCTCCGGATTTTCTTCTTCATTTTTTTTATTACCGTGTAACCGTAAATAATCTTTTTGTATTTTACCGTCAGTTCTATTATATTTGGCGCAGCTTTCGGTTACATTTTGCGCATTTCTTTTTTTTATTATTATTAATACGGAAAGCCTTGTTTCGGTTTTATTATGACAAAAAAATTCCATTTGTCAGAGAAAGAATGTTCTCGCATTATAAATGAACTAATAATCTAAAAATGTAGAAAAAAATGACGACGTTAGATTTTATTTTTTGCAATGTTTTTTTTTTTTTTTTTTTTTTCAAAGTTACACATAGTGAGGCAAAACTCCCTTCGTGTGGGATGATTCTTTTCGCGTACGCTCTATTCCGTGCGTGCGCCTAAAATCGATGCTTCCCGTCCCGAAAGGGTAAAATACCAACTTAAAGTGAGCGGTAGTTATGAATTTAAGATCCGTTTCTTGCCAACCCTGCCCTGTATTTTGATACTGCTTCCACAAGATCTGAATCAATTTATTGTGCGATGTTTGTTCTTCGATTTTTCTTGACGTATGGTCCACCGTATCCATTCATATGATAGGTCAAAAGTCTGATTTATTAAAAAAGGGAGTCTTTAATCAGGGAGTGACGATCTACTCCTGCTACTTAGAGCTAAATTCAGTCTTATTGTCGATGGAATCAACAGCAGGGAAAATATGATTATTCGTCTACTTCGAAACCAAAACTCGCTAACTTTCCATTTTCTGCTCACTTTTCGTAATTCATTTCTTTATTTAAGCTCATAATTGTTCCATTTGTCATTAGGCCCGAACGCCACTTATATCTCTTGAGCAATTTTGTTGTAGTTTAGAAATGTTCACACACTACTTATTGCCCTCTTTCCTTTTTTTATGCAGTATTTTTGGTCAGAATAACTATTCCTCCTTTTTTTAAGTCTGATTAAATCTTTCAAATTTTTCGTGGAATCAATGCTTCACAGTCTTTCTTGGATACCCATAGCCACTTACTTACGCATCACATGTTTCGGACATTATATTACAGTGAGAAATAATAAGGGTTATATTATGTGACTCGACAGTGTATGAGCAACTTTCATACAAGTTTATGATATTTTTGAGTTTTTTGCAGTTGAAATGAATTCTGGGGTACTGTGATATCCTTCGATGTAATACGCACAAAGTTTAAAACATTCATAGATCAATGATATATGTACAAATTGTAGTTTGAAAAAGCTTCGAAATTATCAGGGAAATTTCTTCATAAAAAACTGAATCAGGGAAAAACAGAAAATATTTAATAGGTGCTTAATTTAAACAATCTAATTCATTTTCTAACAATAATAAAAATTAACCAAAAATCGATAGAATGAAGTGGGAAAACGAATTTTAAGAAACACTGAAAAACTTTTAGATGCTGTAATTTATTTTTCAAATTCAAATTCTCATCGTTTCAACTTTAATTCACTTCTACATCAAGAAAATACAATATGCACTTCAACGATCTCATGTATTCTACCATCGGGAATTGTACCTAAATGATAATTTTTAAAATGTTGCAATTAAAGAATCAATAAATTTTTAAAAACAGAAATGGTGCAGTAAATAAACTTATCCTCAAAGCTATTTCCAAAGTTATACAAAAGGACACATGTCAAGATGTCAAAATTAAAAAATTAAATGTTATTAATTTCATGCTCATCGATATATATATATATATATATATATATATATATATATATATATATATAATCACTTCAAATTTCAGCAGATTGGTTGTTTGTTTTTATTAGTTAAGATGGTTTACCCATATGAAATTTGACAGTGATTAACACTGGACTTCATTGTGAAGATAATATTTAATAAACGTTTTATCTACCCATTTGGGAAACTGTGATGCCTCAATTCAAATAATGAGACTTTGCCACCAGATAGTATGTATTCTTTAATATTAATAAATCTAATAAGAATCGTCACTTTGTTGGGTCCAGAATAACAATGAAAAAAAAGAAAAGAAAGCTTCAGTAAGAATTCAAAATTGATTTATGAACTGTGCAGCTTCATTTCGATTGCAAATTCAGAGTAAATTCCAAATATGCTAATGTGTAGAAATGATTGAAAGAATATCAGCATAAGGGATATCTAATTGAAAGAAAAGGAAAATGAAAGAATTCGAATGAATTTGAAAGTATCATTATTTCTTTAAAGTTGGATTTTTTTTTACATTTTCCTATAGTTATATCAGACGCCTTTATTGATATTAGTACGCATCATTAATTTAAGAATGTTCATCGAGCCGAAGAATTTTTGGGTGCCAAAAAATTTCATCTATGAGTTGTGCGTGAAAATTAACATACTTCTAAAATGAATCAATTTTCTTTGGTAATTAAGTGGAAGAACTCACTAAATAAAACTTTCTATTTATTTAAGAAAATGTCTATTAACGTAATTATTTATAATAATTTCTAAATATTTTTCTAATTATTTAATTTGATCATCTAATTTCTGTTTTATTTACTACACATTTCAAGGAATATTTCATTGTGAATGGATATTTTTCATTTAAGGATATATATTTTTATCGATTTTCTTTCATATTTTCTCTGATTTCTGACAAATGAAACAAAAACAAAATAATTTCTAATTTAACTTTCTAAGCAAAACCATTCAGAAATCATTTGTTCTAATAGTGATAATGAAAATAATATATACCAGAGAATATTTCTTTTCTGTCTCTTCTTCTTACCTTCGCTTTTACAATATTTATTGCGATATTCTTTTAAAATATTCAGAAAGAAATGTTTCCTTTACAAAACTCCCAACATAGGGCAGCCTGTTTTTCAAAGACTTCATTGCTTTTACATAACTCCTAGTAGATGGCAGCACGAAATGGATGTACCTTATTCACGCAAAGTGAGAAATATTTAAACGTAACAATCATAAATTTTAATTGCAATGAAGTTGTTAAATAATTAATATTTACCGACTAAAATATGATTGAATTGTAAAAATATAAAATAAAAAGATTTTATATGGAAGAGTGTATTTGTTTTTATTTGATTTATTTAAACGTCCTGTTTAGAATCTATTTCATAGAAAAGATTTTTATATATAGAAAATATACCTCGATAAAATAAGCGCAATTCTGTCAGACATCGCACATTTAAGATCTACAAATGAGAGATAAAAGGAATTTCAACGGCAGGAAATCATCCAAAATAAATAATTTCAATGTTAATAACTGTGGGAGTTTATGTTAAAGTTAATACCAGAGTGTGTGAAAGAAATAAGATATTAAATTAATATTGTTAAAAATTTATTTGAAAAACTCAAGAAAATGTTTGAAGAATATTACAACAATCTTACTGACTCGTCGAAATCTCTGTACATTATGTTACAAGTATAAAGAATAAATAACTTCGAAAATTGTAAAAATATAATGTTATTTGTTGAGGTTTTTAAAATCACTTGTGCAAAATATAGCTGAAAATAATTAATTTATAAATTTAGTTTGAATTCATTTTTAAACAGAAAAAAAAAGGTTCAGAAAATGAAATTCGTGAATCAATGTTTAATTGCATGCATATTCTAAAAATCTGAATTACTTAGTAATGGAAGTGCAACAGTGGGCATCATTTAATGTAAGCGTGGTTAATACTAACATTCACTTTATACTATCAAAATTGTCTGGTCTAAACCAAATATTCCACTGTATGAAAAGAATATTTGTTTAATGTGTGCTCACGATATGGTTTAATGTTATCGGTTTTGAAGCAAGGGATGGATCCTCCATTTCCAACTAGTGTTAACGATTGACATTCATGAAAATTTCTCACTTCGATTGCAAGGAAATTGTTTTATTCTGATGTAAAGCAAAAAAAACATCATGTGAATGCTTGGTATGATTAAAATAATTAAATTTAAACATAGATTTAACGTTGCTTTTGTTGTTAAAATTAATTTCTAATTGAATACACAAATATTTACAAGATTTACATTATCAGTTTGTTTGACGGTATATTATTCTAAAACTTCGATGAATAAGCGCAACGTTAGATACATTTGCTGTGCTATTAGGATATATAGTTCGAATCTCTGTTCAAGAATAATCTTTAAAGATGTTGATGGAGGTTCTATTGAACATGATATTGGTTCAAAAGAACTATCAGCAGTAGTAAATACTGAATTGCAACAGTAAATACTTTGGGTTTACAACGTTCTCAAATGTGGATAGCATCTTTGTAGTGATTGGAAATCTTGTTTCGAGTTCGGTTGAACTCAGAGGGATGTCCATCTCTAAACCTCATTTGATCTGTAGTTTATAACCATACTCTGTTTAATCATTAAACTTTTTTGTGTGGGACTGTTTTAAACAACTACTTACCATCAGCATTTGAGAAGTCTTGAATGTTTTTTTTTTTTTTTTTTTTTTTTTTTTTTTTTGTGGAACTGTTTCAAACAATTACTTACCATCAGCATTTGAGAAGTCTTGAATGGTTATTTTGTCTTCTACTTCAAACTGACCCACTAGAGAATCCTCACCTTCTACATAAACATTCTCATTTAGGAGTAATAGAGCTAGTTATATATGAACATCACGATATTAAAACATCATTGCAGATGGTAGGTAGCTGATAGAAAGGGATGTTTTACGATACTGCCTTAGAAATTTCTTCAGTTTATATTTTATGTTATCACAATCATCTTTGGATTGTCACATAGCATCTCTAAAAGTTTGAAAAAATCTTTGTCTGTCAATTAGAACTTAATGGTTTATCGAAGAAGGAGAGTCTCAGTTAAATCAATCGCAATCTCATAAATGTTAGTCTTCAGATTCTTCCATAAGAAGTAACTGACGCTCGGTAAATCGCTCGATGGAGAGATTGAGGTGTCATCTGAGTGATCCACTTCACCCAATCATTGTCTCACAAAACGTCATCCATGCAACTGTGAATAACTGCTTTACAGTGAGCTGACACATCGTCTGATGAAACCACTTTTGTTAACGAACCGCTAACGAAACACTTTCCAGCAATTGTATTAAAATCTTTTCAAGAAAAATACATTGTACAAGCTGTTGCGACATAAATCGTAAATATTTTATTTAAAAGCAGGTAACGATTATTTTAATAATTATAAATTTTATTTTGTAAATAGTTGTGAAATTCAGATTGGCAACAGTGATATTTTTGGAACTTTTTAATTTGTTGTTTAAAAACGATGCTAGAATTTTTAATGAAAATAAGTTGATGTAAGTTTGATAATATTATCTATAATGTAATAAGATTTAGTTTTATAGTAAGTTTGTCTGCATTTTATTTTTGTTGACGCACGAACACAACAAAGCCATTGAGTTGCTTTAATAGAAGATATGAGCTTATGAGGAAATCATTTACAATGCTCATTGAAATGTTCACAAAGAAGCGTTTTTGGAGCGCATGGAGAGGGGGAAGGGTAACTCATGTATTTATTTTTCAATCATCAACATTATGCTCATTTCAAACGCCTTCCTATGTAAAGGTCGACTGAACAGCGCATAAGCTGGGAAATTTAACTGCTACCCACATTTCTACAAGAACCATTGGTAAAATTATAAGCTCAAAGTGTAATTATTTGCTTTAAAAGCTTAGATTCTCTGAATATGGAATGGGTGTAGACGTTCTTCATTTAAAATTCCCCAAACAGTGGGTTTACTCTTAAGCACAGACATGCAAAATCTTTATAACATGTGCAGGTTGTTTTATCCAATAACATACAGGATATGTTCTTCAACGTTTGGATGTCGCACAGTTTTTATTCCTGTCTTTGACTTGGCAATTAATGAATCATTTTCAAGAAGATGCCGATGCAGTTATTCAAATATTTTTTATTCCACATTGCCAGATTTTGTGTTCGGCATATCCTCATGCCCTGCTGTGCCGTTCCTATTAGAAGCATCGTACGTACCATTTTAATAGTAAAAAGGCATATTTATCTGACTTTTCACTACTCACAAAATCTTTATTGAGGCCGAAAATACAATTACAAGGGATATTTTCTAGCAGATGCATCAGATAACTAGTCCACCAACTAATTACACTTGTCTAATTCCTATTACTATTAGTGGCTGCAATTTTGGGCATTTATTGTAAATAATGATGTGAAGCTATTGCAAACAAACAATTATTATTTTTCTCATGTATCTTTTCTTTCATTCATTCCCAAATACATCAAATTCGATTTTGCATTCCGATCGAAAGTGTCTATTTCGATCGTAGAAATGTAAGTTTTAGTGAGCTGTACCATACTTCAAAGCTCTTTCCATAATTTTAAATCACCTTGTATGTATGTCAGCTTTAAAATATATAATTTCATCATATAATGTATTGTTGAAATAATACATTGTATGAGAAATCTTGTTTATGGAATTAGTATAATAGTCTTGAATAATATAGGCATTTAATTTTCTGTAGTCTGTAGCAAGTTTGATACTACCAGTAATGCTAGTTACTGCGTGTAAAAATGAAGTCAAAAGGTAGTTTGAAGATCTGACCCTATATACTGAAACTCCTCTTTAGTTCTAAAATTTATAAGGAATCGTTTTGAATAATCAATAATTAACCTTGCTACGTATAATTTTTAAATAAAGATTTTATATCCCCACTTAATAAAATTGTGGCAAAATTTTATGATACTTTAAAATGCTAGAAATAAATTTAATGAATGCTGATCAGGCGAACGCAGAATTGGAAAAGTTTTCGCACATATATCAATTAATTTCTGATCTTTTAAATGCATTAGTAATTAAATAAATTTTAAGAAATCGACTTTCATAATATTGATAACCATTAACACAATGAAAAATATCCAGTAAAATTTGCATCAAAGACTTAAAGTAAGAATTGAAAATTTATATCCATTAATTAGATTCCTAGGAAAACCTATTTTCATTAGCATCAAACGATTAATTGTGATATAGAAAAAAATTTCGCGACATTTTTGGTGTTATTACATAGAAATACCTTATTCTCTATCAAAAATATCAGTTGAAAACTTTTATCAAAAATTATGTAGGCTGTGTGATTTCTCTACTTACGTGACCACCACACTTTTAAAGCCAAACATTTGAGAGCATCGAAATGCAAAAAAGACGAAATTTGCCGTGAAACTAATAAGCATTATTGAACGATAAATATTATTATCATCATCGAACAAACAATCAATAAGATTATACACTTTCTTTTATAATGAAGGGGATCTCAAAGTGTATCCTGAGACATTTATTAAACTTTTTCGGTGAAGAAACTGATTCTACCCCCAGTGCGGAGAATTCATCAAGAAAAGGAAAATTCCTTGAAGTATACGTCCGGAATCTTCGACTGATGCAGAGTGATCAACCGCGAAAGTTTCAATTGGATAATTATTGGATTTTAATAGGGTATCCAATTCCATAACCCCAAATTAAGGGAAATAGAAAAAAAAAATAGTTAGAAAAACCTCTGAGAAAATGCTGCGAGTTTTTTGCAGGAATTTCCCTGTTAAGAAATCATTAGTTCAAACACTCATTTCCTCACCATATGCGTTTATTTATTATCACCCAAGGACGCTTCTGAAAGTAAACTTCAATTTCAAAATCCTTCAATTCGAGAATGAATAGTTGCGACTTCAAGCTTTTTTGTTGACCTTTAGCGAGATTTTAAGTTTTGAAGAATATGATGGAAACAAATCACAAAATAACTTGATCATTGACGATGATCAAGGGTTTATACATCGTACCATAATTTCCTATACCTAAAATACCAAAACTGTTCTTTACCATATTTTTAAAAAAGCGCAACTTCATATTTCTTTTCCACTGAGGAGGAATTTTCAAGGCAATTCATGAATTCTGATTATTTGATTCATCGTTATTATACGAGGGTGGTTTGGACTCGCTCGTGAACGTAGTTGTAGCACAACAATGTGTTTATAACAATGTGTGAAAATTTAGCAATATGGTTGGTATGAAAAGTATTTAAAATAATATCAACTAAAAAAATAAAAAGAGTCCAATAACATTCCATATATTTTAACGTTATCCACCTGAAATCGATTCCTAGATTTATTGGATCCCCATCGCGATTAATAGGCAAATCACATTAAGTAGCTGGAAGTAAGTGCAATCAGTTAAGTATTCTATAACTAAATTGCAGTCTCTTATATTGTCATTTATTTTGGTAAATTGAGATAACCATATGATGACTAGTCGTAATGCAGTAATTCTATTAACATAGAACTTTCTAATTTCTCTGCGTATTTTATGTAAACATAGTCATTTTCATTTGTTGTCCTCTCTCTTGATATTATTGTCCAGAAAAAAATGAGACCAAAATCGCAATCATTTTTTGTTTTGATTTTGCTTTCATTTAAGAAAATAATTGCAATTTCATTCTTCAAAAAATGATAATGATTTTCGTTTTATATCTTTGCAATTTCGACTACGATGACATTCATCTTATTATGTGCAGGTTGGGAGATTCTAAAGAGATTATAAAAGACAAAATTCATTCATTAAAATTCTCTATATAATTAAGGTAATGAATATTTTGAATGATTATTTATACAATATGTATACATGAGTGTTTAAAAATATTCCGACGAAGTAAAATCTTTCAGTAAAAATATTAAATATCTTTCAGCATAAAGTAAAAACACTGAAATTGTCTTTGTTATGGGGCATGGTTATTAAATTAAGAAGCTCTAAAAGTTTATCTTAAACTCTTAAATATCAAAAATCGAAACTTCAAAATACTTAATCCAAAAGAAAGTTGATAAAGATGATCTGTTCAACACATATGAGATTTATAAAAAATGACACAAAATTTCTTTCTAATAATATTTTATTTACAATAAATTTTAACAAGACAAAATATGTACAATTAAACATTAATTATTAGAAAAAAGGGCAAAAAATATTACTAATTTTCTACTGTATCTTTATAAGAATAAGAAATATGGTTGAATTTAAAATATGTTAAACAGAAACATCACGAAGAAGGAGATGTAATAGTCAAAATGTTATTGTGCTTTTATGTCTGTTGTAATCTATCACTTTTAATATTGTTACCAGCATTTTAAATATAATATATTTCAAATTTCATGTAATTACGAATATTAAATTAACATTAAAAAAGTTTTATAATAAAATTTGGAAATAAGAGAAAACTTGTCCATTAAGAATCAGATGAATTGTTAAAAAAAGAGCTTCAGTTCTCTAACCTTGAATTTTGATTTACTTTTAGAAGAATGTACTAAAAAGTGAAGGAACAGAAAATGAAATAAGGTATTTTTCATAACCTTCTCTTTGCGCCTATATTTTAATTGAATCTCTAATTGCATTAAAATTTCTACTGACTAAATCTTTTAATCTCAATAATTATGATAAAATAGCAAGTGATGCATTTTCAATATATTTTAAATGATTCTTTTGCAGTAATGTCGTTAAAAACTGAAAAAAAGAACTGATTTTGTGGAAAGCACAGAGCGAATACAGCTATAAATTATAAATATATTACATATATATTGTGTTTCTTGAGATTACAAAAAAAATCATACAACATGAATTAAAGATACATTGTATTCTCATTTATAATGAAGTAGGAAGAAATGGAAATGCAGATAAAACTGGCAGTTTATTACATATTTCAATGAATACAGGTCAATGATACCTAAAAATATTGAAATTAATTCTTTAATTGATATGATATTTTAGCTTATAGTTGCATTAAATTATTCAAAATTATTTTAGGCTATTGCATGCGAAAAATGATTTTTTAATATGTAATGTGAAAATAAGTCAACTAGTCCGAATTTTCATTTAAAAACTATTCTGTGATTCCATGAAAACACCAAAATCAAATACCAAGTTTTTTTGAAATGCCAAAAATAAATGGAACTATTAATTATTTAGTAATTTTGCAGTGAAAATGATTAAGGTTATTTTAATGTGGAGGATTGTTCCAGAATAGTTAATGAACAGTTAAATCTAGCATTTTACTTCTAATACAAGTATTATTGACCTTGTTCTAAAATTTGCAGTTTTTTTTATGATAAATCTAAATTTTTCTCATTTTTAAAGATTTATATCACTGCTATTCCCCAAAAAGATAAAGAAAAAAAAAACAGATGATTTTTCGTTCAAAAGCAACAAATATAAATATAAAATAATAAGATGGCATTTTTAGAACAATTATTGCCAGGGATCAAAATAAAAAATTAAACTTTTGTTTAAAAAATGGATACGAAAATAATTTTGTTAATAATTTTGTTCTCACTTACAGGAGAATTCTAATTTATGCAATTACCAAAAAAGCCATAGAGAGCATCCCTATTTATTTTATGCAATGGAATTAAATAAATTTGCTATAATTTTTGTCACATTTCCACAATTTTTGTAAGTTTTTCTGAGAGAAATACTGTCTTTATTTGTGAGTGCTCTATATACTTGTCTATCAACTTCTTAAATTGTTTTCTGTGTTAAACCAATTATAGTGAAATTTACAGTAATTCAACATTTAAAATATCTTTTCCTCTTTTTAATGTGAATAAAAGTGCACAACACACACTTACGGAATGGAGTAGAAGTACAGAGCTGTGTTAAAGCCATACAAATGACTTCCATATAAATCAAAAATTATCTATTGAAAGACACTTTGGGGTGATTTGGGGATTCTCACTTTTCTAAGTGGCAAGCATATATTTAAATGAAAACATCTAATATGTTTATTATACAATTTATGAACAATAATCTTTATATATCTATTAGGCTTATAAATGATATGAGTTATAAGAAAAGAATTTCTTAATAACCTGCAATATAGTTTATTATTATATTTATTAAAAATTTGCACAAAAAAGTGCTTTCCAACTTAACATAAAACCAAAATTTCTAAAGACTTTTTTTTTTATTTAGAGTATATACATAGCAATACATACATAGTAATATTATTTCAAAATTTAAATAATATAACATTTGCATTAAAGTTTCATTTTCATACAAAACTTTGAAAAGTTAATTAATAATGCAAAAAGAAAAATTCGGATTCAGTTTTTGTTTTACAGTTCAATTGATTTTAATTATATACCAGTTTTTAATGAGAGTCAGTTTTTAATTTTTAAAACAGTAGCATAGAATGTGTGTAAATTCTTACAATGCACACTTGAGTGAAATAACAATTGAAATAACACTGTAGTACAACGTTTCTAGAATTGTATTATTTGCTTGGATAAGTTAACTGCACAAAATTATCTGCTTCTTAATTATACATCCTTATATATTTTTTAATGTGAGAAATGTGGTGATGTTGCAATATAAAGTATATTATTGAGAAGCCTTTTTATGGAATTAGAATTTTAAATATTTATTTTGTTTGTTTCTTTTTTTTCTGTTTAAAAAATAAATGTTTAATTATCTATGAATTGCATGAAATTGTGAACAATTATTTAAATGCTGGTAGCTTTGATGGAAAAGTGATATGTAACTGTAGTTCTTTTGATCCCATAAGAGTTGATGCGTCTAGTAACAAGATAAAGTGACAAGTATGTTTTTAGTGAAAAAAGTCTATCGCTACGTATGAAAAATTGCTACAACTTTTTAAAAGTTATTTTAAATTTTCTTGAATCTTCTAAACGAGTGACAACGCACTTATCACGTAGGAAAGCAGATTTATGAAATATATTCTGAATAACACATCATTCAGTATTTACAATCATAACATTTATATAATTATATTTTTTCGGAAAATCAAAATAGGAACTTAAATCTATGATCTATTTTAATCAGGAAGCGATGACACTACCTTAAATATACTAAAAAGAAAAAATTGAACTGTTATGGACATTTAACTATAGAATAAAGGAATACTTAGAAGATTGTATTTTTTTCTCATTATTTTGGAAAAATAATATCACTGTATCAAAACTTTCACCAGAAACAATTAATATTATCCCAAATAATAAAAATGTCTGAATATTATAAATCGCAAAAAAGCTAAAAACATTCCAATATATTGTTGTCACTTACTTACATACAATTTGAAACAAACTTGGTTCTAAATGTAGTAATTTATTTACAAATCTGCCCTTGATTTTTTTTTTCTTTTAAATGTTACAATACTATGAGAAAGAGGAAAATCAAGTGAGTATCCTTAATTTAAGAAACGTTAAAAGTTTTTGTATTACATTCTCACTCCTTAAGACTTGATAGTAATCTTCTGCTATCAAAGATTTCAGTCTTTTATAACGTTCTTTCATAATAATTCTTTCAAAAAGAATACAAAACAGTTTGTTTTTTTTTGTAGATTATGAATGTAGAAATCATATCATATTTACATGATTCAAGATGCAAATATAAACAATTAGTTTTAAAATTACTGTTAACATATGGAAAATATCCTGATTTTTTACATTTATATA
Source organism: Argiope aurantia (assembly GCA_026543865.1). Taxonomy (NCBI): domain Eukaryota; kingdom Metazoa; phylum Arthropoda; class Arachnida; order Araneae; family Araneidae; genus Argiope; species Argiope aurantia. Next base: position 154,569 of record JAPMOR010032985.1, on the reverse strand, counting down.
TATATATATATATATATATATATATTAATTTCTTTATTTCAACAAAATGCAAAACTAAAATAATTTCTAGCGTTCCGACCACCTTGTTCAGATAATATGTAGCTCAATATTATTGCATAAATTGTTACATGATTATCAATATAACAAGATATAATGGCTAATTTTGGTTATAATAGGAAATTAATACAGCTAAATTATTATTGATATAGCAATATAAAATATTAATATGCTCTTCTACAAATATTTCTTCTTGAATGCTTTTTAAAAACTAAATATTTCTAGAATCTAGAATATTTTTTTAAATTTCAATACGAAGCAAATAAAGTTTTAATTTTACTCTTGCATTGCAAATATAATTTTCTACCTCAGTTTGCAGTATATAGCTAATTTTATTTTAAATGCAGTGTTGCTCTATTTGCATATATTAATATTCATATAATAAACTTGTAAACCTATTTTTTTTTCTTGTGCTTTGACCTTAAAATATCGGTCATCATGAATTTAATACTGCAATAATAAGTTATTTAAATTTGTTTGTAGTTAATTGAGGCACGAATTTCGTATAATATTTATTGCACCAATTGTCTTTAAAAACAAATTTTCCATTCATTAATTTTTTTTTCCCTTAAACGAACCATTTTACTTTTACAATCAAAATCCAATCCCTTGCATGCATTCATACATTTTTGCATTCATTTTATGTATTTCTTCAATTACGTCTTCATATAAAAATCTATTTATTTTGTCTGAAGTTAAAACGATTTTCTAAGAAGAGAAACGATTATCTAGTGCCAAATAGGAAAATCACATTCCCAATAATTATTAATCTGAAAAAGAACATTTTTATGCAGAGGAGTGGCACTTTTTTGATTAAAAAAATCATTTTAAAGAGAACAATGGATCAAAGAAATATTTCTATGTATAACGTTGAACTCCAAGAAAGATTGTGAGGATAAGTAATGCAGATATGATTGCAAAAGCAGGCCGGCAGATGGCACCACGTCCCGTATTGCATCCATTTTCTTTACAACAAGTTACGCAGTCGTACTCATCTCGACTCCGATCACAATGATCGAGACCCAGACCTGACGCTTGTGAGGCATCTCTTAAAGAACAAGGTGCAAGTGCGCATGTTTTGCGAATCCAAGCTTCCTCCCCCTCTGTAAGAGAGAGTTTCCAAAATTAATTAGCTTCAAAAAATTACATTAAATAAACACAGCCGCATAAATAGAAGTTTGCATAATTATGGAGCAATTATTTCAAGCTATTTCATTTAACATGGGAAGAAAAGCATTTTATATTCACCAGATAGAAGCCAGTTCTCTCGTCATCAAAATGTGGGAAAAGATAAACAGCAATACATTTTTACTAGTTATTTACTTTAATACAATACGCACTACTTAATCTTAATACCTATAACTTTTATATATATATATATATATATATATATATATATATATATATAAGATATCATCTGAAATTTTGAACACTTATTTCTTTCTATATCTTAGTGATTAGTTGAAATTCTAAAAATTTCACTTATATTTAAAAGAACAGAAAAATGTTTTTCCGAATTCTGCTTTTTAAAACTTATTCCTAACCTAATTTACTTACTTTAGCATTCGATATCTTAATGCATAAATCCTTTAAATACCTACAACTTTCCAGTTCAAATTTTCCCACTCAGATTAATGCCTTCTTATTTTAACGCAAAAGTCGATGTTAAAACTCCTCCACTGAAATTGGTATAAATATAGAGGCTTTTTATTTTATTTATTTATTCTTATTTATTTATTGTGTAACAATGATACAGCTTGAATCAATAAAATTGCTGCTATCTATTTTTTTTCTATGTCAAATAAATTTTGACTGAAATAGCAAATTCAGTTACATTACAGCTCTATTTCGAATCAACAAGAAGGCTATTTATAGATGCACCTCTCAATTTTGAACCATGGTCAAATGAAAGGGAAGATAGATAATCTAACAATCCTTCTTTAAACTTATGCGCTGCATCATTGATAAGAATTCCAGATACATTGATACAGATCATCATTATAATGTAAATGATTTTTGATAAAAAAAATTAATTATTTCATATTATTATTTCCTTTTAAATTATCAAAAACTTACGTCTCGATATTATTTCTTTGTCTCAATATTATTTCTTCGTCTCAATATCATTCTTTTTTCTTGTGAAGGAAATAAGAATAATAAATAAATTTGCTCAGGAAAATAATTTTAAGAAAACTAATTCTCTTTATATTTAGGATATCCAAAAAAAAAATTCAGATGTTCTTTAAAAATAAGACAGCTTCAGTCTTTATTTAACATACTGCCAACAACATTTAAAGAAATATGAGGAAGATTTGCATTTTTAATTGTTTTTAACCTAAGACAGTTATTTCGTGTGCCAAAATTATGTCGATTTCTTTTATTGTTTTCCAGCAGATGCAGTGTATTTCATGATGTTGCTCTTCAAAGCATTTGCAAAATAATTATGCATTTCCGACTAATAATTAATTAATGCCATTATAATCAATTAACGGCCTGAGATATTAAAGAATTCCTACATAGTAATACATGATCAGTTTAACTGCAAAACATTTTCCTTTTTATTCAAACTAAGTTTAAACCGAAATTAATTTATTAAATCCTTTAATTAGCAAAGTTTTTGCTAAAACTGTTTAGAGTGTTAAAAAAATTATGTTTATTCGTATCTGAATTTAAAAAGTTCTTAATAAACGAGACACAAATAAATTAAAAGAAAGTTAGCAATAAGTTTCACTCAATGTAATTTTTTAACAAATTGAAAATGATAAAAACGAATGTCAAATTAGACAAATGGGCAGAAACAAATTCTAATTGGCACTTTGTTTACAATGAAGATGTATACAAGGTTAAACACAACGTTCTGGTCGTTTCGAAAAATCCACAATATAGGGAAACTCATGATTGAAATGTGGGAATTGAACTGAAATTTGTCTCTCTAAATTATTATTCAACAATTAGTAACATAAATTGTAAAAGTTCATATATTCTACCGATTTTTGTATTTCTATTTGAAAAGTACATGGATGTAAGTAAACTATTTCATTAAAAGAAACTTGCAAAAATCATAATTTCAATGTACTTTTCTTTATTACACTGTATCTCATCTACGGTTACTACTGTATCTCACTGTTTACTAAAATTCGAATAAAAACCAATATAAACAAAGTCAATTTTGGAATTTTCAAAAAATAATACACCACTATTTTCCCCATCATACGATGCAAAAATAGATGTAAAGTTTAAATTTGTCCCTCCAGTGCCTCATATTCACTTGCCTCTTTATTGCATAGCTGAGCCCAATTAGTAGCCATTTAGGCCATATTTCGTAGCATTAGGCCACAAAAGCGTACAATGCGCCCTATATATTACATGGTCCAGTCACTTTAATGTGACCACCTGTAAAAATCCAAAATAACCACCTTTCGCAGAGCGAATAGCTGAGAGACGTGCAGGAAGAGAGTCAATTAGGTTACTGAAGGTGTTCATTGGGATGTTGAGCTAGGCCAACTCCAGTGACATGGCCAGCTGCACTAGGTTACGCGGGTGAGGATTCATGGTTTGAACAATCCAATCGAAGTGGTTCCACATATTCTCGATTGGGTTCATGTCCGCGGAATTTGGTGGTCAAGGGAGTACGGTAAGCTCATCCTGGTGCTCTTAGAATCACGCACGTACACTCCCAGCTTTATGATACTTTGCACTATCCTGCTGGTAGATGCCATCATCCTGAGGAAAAACAATTCGCATGTAGGGGTGAACATGGTCCACAAGGATAGAAGCATACTTGTGTTGATCCATCGTGTCTTTCACAATGATGAGTGCAACCAGAGAATGCCACGAAAATATTCCCCTGACCATAATGCTTCCTCCTCCAGTCTGGATCCTTCTGACAATTGTTGCAGGGTGTTTGCTTTCAGACGTTTCATGCCGTATACGCCAATGTCCATATGTCCGTTGGAGTATAAAACGTGATTCATCGGAATACGATACATGTCTCCACTCATTGGACGTCCAGTTGTCGGGCAAATTCCAGCCTTTGTCGCTGATGAACAACAGTCAGCATAGGTGCATTAACCAGGCATCTGCTGCGGAGGACCATACGCAACAACGTTCGCTGAACTGTCGCTGTGGAGACACTGTTTGTAGTCCCTTGGTTCATCTGTGCAGTCAGTTGCTCAATGGTTGCACGTCTATTTGCAGGAACACATCTCCGCAGCCTTCGTTCACCTTTGTGATCTATGGCCCATAGTGCACCACATTTGTCATGTCGTTGATTTTAAATAGTGTAATTTTGCCATGCACAATATACTTTTACCACGGTGGCCCACGAACAGTTTACAAAATTAGCCCTTTCGGAAATGCTTTTACCCTTATCCCGAAAGCCAATGATTATGCCTTTTGGGACGTCGGATAAATCGCTCTGTTTCTGCATAACTATAAGAACTGAAATGTTTTCCGCATTCCTATAACATACTTTATATATCCACCAAATTTGCTGATAACACGTGCCTTCTGCGATTGTTTATTTAAAGTTGATGTCAAAAGTAGGCGGTGGTCACATTAATATGACTGGACTGTGTATTTGCTTTCAGTATAACTTTTTTATTTATTTTATTCTTTTACGTTATTGGTTTCCAATATAATTTTGAAACACCACTGACGCTACAACAAAACATAAATCATATAAAAAAACGTGTTAATAAAGGAAACTAGTCAAATAACTTACTTATTTTAAGAATCCTCGTCATGCAACTATCATATGCTTGATCATCTGGACATGGTAACAAGTATTCATCTGTACATTGGTCAGACTTTCTCACTTCACACTGATAGCATTTCAGTTTCACAAGCGTGCATTCTGTAAAAGGCAAACCGATCAATATATTACTTAAGATCTTAATTCCCATATATAGCATTTCTTGACAAAAGGAATTTAAAAAATCCTCTCGACAAGAATGAGGACAGAGATAGATTTTATATAAACTAAGTTAATGCTTCCTGATTCTTCCAAATAAAATCAATGAAGTATTGCATACTGATGATACCTTAAATAACGAATTTATTGCTAGCGTATAATTAAGCATATATTGCAAAATAAATGATAAAAAGGATCTGAAATGCCATATTTAAGTAAATCAATAATTATAATCAAATGCATTCAAAATAACTAAAGCACTTTCAGATTCTGTTAAATAATTGTTAATAAGTGTTAAATAATTTTTACATGATATTGCAATAAAGATTTCTTCTCCTTTATTTTTATTTAATTACTTCTCTTCAAATTTTTTAATTACTTTTCTTTTATTAATTACTTTTAGTTCATGTGCATTTAATCACAATTTCAAATTAAGGAAAGAAAGTAAGATTAGAAACTTTATTGCTTTATTCATTTAAATGTGGCAACACAGATCATGTTAAAAATAATCGAAATGAGGGATTAAAATCCCTTTCACACTCAAACAAAGAAATTGCAGCTATCTAAACATTTTTAATTCAAGAGTTGTTCGTCTTAAAAAGATATCAATGCTTCTAACTT
>JAPMOR010032985.1:112035-148969 GCA_026543865.1 Argiope aurantia | reverse complement strand
TGTGTGTGTGTGTGTGTGTGTGTGTGTGTGTGTGTGTGTGTGTGTGTTATAAATACAAATCCTTAGAATAAAGTTGTATCAGAAGAACCATTGCTATATGTAGCCATCTTATATGGAATTTATCTAAAAAAATGGAGACCAAGAATGGAGGCTGTAAAAAAATTAAACCTTCTTTATATAAGCTACACAAATGTTGAAGTAGTAGATGTTTTACTCTTGTTTTGAAAACAGAATCGTGCATTTGATTTTTCACTTCATTTCTTGATATAGTGCAGTTCTAAAATTCTAATTAGTAAAAATTTAACTTTTGAATAAATTATCAAATAATCGATTGATTCTAAACAAATTTTAGAACCAAATTAACCTTTGACTATAATTTAATATGCACGACTAGAGTTTTTCTATGTCTTCGTAAGAATTTAGGTTCGAGATGCGTTTTAATATCCATTTTTATAAATGGATTAGATGTGGAACAGATAATCGTGTTTGTGCTAAGTAACCAGTTATATGTAGAATTCGATATAGTATGAAGAATTTTCAGAATAAATAACTGTATAAGGAATATTTATTGTAAAGACAGCTATAAAATGGAATAAAAATAAAAGTTTACAAAAGTTAGCCATATGGATTGTGCATTCTAAATGCAACAGCCAAAGAATCTATGAACACAAGGAATAACATAAGAATCTTTCTAAGCTTCCTTATTAAAGTCTATTATCCAAAAATATTAAAGTTTTAATTCTAAACTCTTGAATATTAAACTTCCTTATTAAAGTCTATTATCAAAATATATTAAAATTTAATCCTAAACTCCTAAATATTAAACTTTCTTACTAAAGTCGATTATTAAATTGATCGAAATTTGAATCTACTTAGTGTATTTTGATCATAATCTCCTGCTTTTGTGACTTGCATATTTGTGTTCAAAAATTACTTTATGTTTTGCAATACAATTATAAAACTGTATTAATTAAAAATAATTTTTATAATTTTCTCTCAATTCAGAGTGGCACAAATATTTTTCTACTAAGCAGTCTGGTTTAAGCCATAGAAATAAATTGTTCTTAATAAATTTCCTCTAATGTTCAGTTCTTTTTATGATTTTCTTAATATTTTTGAATATAGAATTTTGTAAGTTACTTTTCATTCACTTCTTGTTAAACTAAAGTTCTGAAAATTTTACACTTGCGTGTTTCAGATGGCAAAATGAGATTTTAATGTAAAAAATATTATATTAATTGAATGTTCATTCTATAAGAATGATACCATTTGGTAAATAATTTGTAAAGAGAATTATTTTGTGATCCCATTATATATATAATGAAGGATATTTTTAAAGATGAATTCAAGAATAAAAAGGGGAAAAATTTTTTTAAAAAAATCCTTTTAAAAAGATGTTACACTTGTCTGGTAAAGAATTTTTACAAAGAATGATTTTATGATCTCATAATATATATAATAACGGATATTTTCAAAGATGAATTCAAGAATAAAAATGCGAAAATTAAAAAAAAGTTTTTTAAAAACATGTTTGTTCTAATGTTCTATTGTTAATAACTACTAAAAGAAGAAAGTAATTTTTAATCAAAAATATGAACTTCAAATCAAAATCGTAAATGTGGGTGATGTTGACAAAAATCCTCAACTCAAAGTTGAAATTTTTATCACATTTTACGAAAAGCTAGGGATATATTTTTTAATATGATCCATTTATTAATACCATTTCAAATTTCTTATAAGTGGGATAATGAACGTGCATGTGAGCGCCTAGTATTCTTTGAGCAGAATCCAACACCATTTTGCGTTCAAGACGCATATCTATATGCTTCGTAAAGTGGGATTAAAATATTTGAAAAACAATGAAGCGTATAAAACAGGTTTAAAAAACACATGGCGTATGATCAATCCTCCGGCAAGTGACGTAGAAGCTATGCATAATCACCGCAAGTTAAGCAAAAATGTACAGTGGCAACACAATGAATTAAAGTTAAATGAGGAAACTGATGCAATAATTTAAGGAGAGTTATGAAAACACTAACGTCAAATCGAGCTTTGATCGTTTATCTTTAATGACTGTCGGTTTAGAGTAGGCAATTGTAGCTAAAATTCACACAAATAGGAGCGCAATAATACATTATTCTAAATTCTCGTCAATATTACATATAATTCCAGAATCATTTTTGTTTAAAATCGTTTAAATCTACGAATTTATATATGCTACAATGTAATAAATTGTATTACCAAGGGATTCTTAAATTGCATAGTGGAAATACTGAACGAAAAAAAAATTACATAGCCTTTCATATTTTTGTTCCATTATAATCAAGAAAATGACCTCATTTTAGACCCTAACATCTTAGAGAAAAAGACATGTGCATTCCACAAGACTTCTGAAAACAAACAATAATCAATGGAGTGAATACATACTTAGTCTTCAGTCTAAGCGGAAGCAAAAGACAGATTTACAACTCTCAGATTCATGCTTTGGAATAAACGGGGGAAGGGGGGGGGTATTGGTATTTTCGTCTCAAGAATCAACAGTTAACTAGGTTTTGTACTGCGAAACGTTGGGGAAAATTCGTTATACTGCGTCATGATAATGCGAAACAATATGTTTCAGTTCACATATTGTTCATCAGATAAAAAAGTTTCTTGCTGGAAGATATTCAATCATTTGTTCCAGACCTCTTCTCCAATATTCCAGACCTCTCACCTAGTGAACATCTATTCTTCCAATATCTGAAGAGTTTCCAGAATGACATTTAATTAGGCATTGACAACGAAAGAAAAATGACTCTGAGTAAATGGCTATCGGCTAAATTATAAATCAGAAAGGTATCCAAAATTTTGTTGTTCGTTTTAGTGAGTTGTTCAAGAGATAAAAGAAATTATATAGGAAAACAAAAGACTGTATATAACATCAAAAAATAAATAGTTTTTGAATGTTTCACTTTCAAAATTAATTGCGCAAAAATAAGATTAATTTCAAAATTAATCTTATTTTACTTGCAAAATTAATTTTATTTCAAAATTAATCTTACATTCTAAACAAACCTTTTATTTTATTTTTTAGATAAAATGTTTTGTTCTTTTTCCGATATGCCTTGTGGTTTGATTTCCTGACAGTGTGCTTTATAGTAATTCATATTTGTATGATTTTGTCCTAGCAGAGACGTTTTTGCTTTAAAAAATTATGTTTTTTAAATATAATGGCATAGCCAGGGCATCAAAGAGGATGGATATATCGCATCATGAGAGATCATGGAAATAAAAAAGGGAGGGGGCATAAATTTCAGAAAAAAAAGACGCATATAGAAAGGATTGCAGTCTTATTCTCTAAAAAGAAATTGGATTATCTTTCTTTTGCATTTGTTTAAGACTATTGCTCTTCTAAATGTGAATACGTTTACAATTAAAGCATCAGTTTAATTAATTAAAAGAAAAATAAAAAAAATCATGTACAGAAAAGACTTTATTTAAATAATTCTTATCAAAATAATCAGGAATCTGCAAAGAAGGGAATCATTTCCAATTTGTTTTGTAAATAAAGGATAGCAGATTTCAGTAAAAAAATTTTCCTTGGATTGTCGTTACATTATTTGAACTCTAGATTGAAAACGTGACACAAAGGCAATATTACTTTTGTAACTTTGTAAATGTATTTCCTATCTTTTTCTGACACGTATCCGTCATACGTCTTCCACTGTATTGATCCAAGAATATATATATATATATATATATATATGCATTTTTAAACAAAGTTTCAGCATGCGAGAAAATTTCAGAGATGGTGAACAAGAAGGTTTTAATAACAGCTTAAGAATTTTCAGATGTACTTGATATTCTTTTTAAAACGTTGAATTTTTGCGTTTTCTATGGATATATTCAAAAAGGTAAGATAAATAATTTATATAAATTATATATTTATAAGATATTGTTTTTTCTTATATAAATCTATGTTTAAATATTATGATCTATATCTATGTAATTGAATGTTCGTTCGTTTATTTGTTTGAACCTTAAACAATTCCACACCATTTCGAAACGAAACCTAGCAGGAATCTTAGCACTTAAAAGAATTAATTGCGTTATTAAAAATGAACCTAATGTACCAATGCACTTCTAAAGAAACATAAATGAATATTGAAGGATTTTACGTTTTTCCGACATAATTTCATATCATGTCATATCACAAATATTAATTTTTCACCCTCTCAGAATTTTTAAAAAATTAGCTTTTTAGTGACATAAACTTCATTTCCCACCGACTATTTTTCTAATTTTAATCATTTTTTTAAATTTAATTTAAACATAATTCTTAAAAATACCCTCCCTCTATCTTAATATTTAATTACATCTATCATTTGCATCATTTTGCCAATATTAAAATTAGATTTTTGCCTTAGATGTTTCCCTTTTTGCTTTTATTGCTTAGCAATTATTAGTATGCTAATGTAATTTTCATCATTAAATAACCCTTTTAAGACTGCCACCCAATTTTTGGTTGCATTTATTGAAGTTTTAAATTCATCAAATTTATGAGCATTTTATTCTTAATATTCCACGGCTATAAATAATTATAATGTCAGATCATGCATTTAATGCATAAAAAATGTTACATTATGGTTCTATTTAATGTTTCCGATGCACTATTTTTTACTTTGTCGGAACGGTAGTCTAGAGAAAGTATTGTAATCCTTAAAAAATTCAAAAGGGAAATTTTGACGAATCTCCACGTTTGTGAACTAGTTTCCCCTAAAAGTCACCAGGAAGATAATCTACGCTCATACATTGCAGTTAATCCGATTTTTACTTCATTTGATATTTAGATTTTACCAGATCATTTACCTCAATAGAAAATACATTTCTTTTTCATAATGAGACCTTGAGAAATGGACTTAGTTAGATATGCAAAAACAACTGGCATTAGAATCAATACCATCATAAATTAAAACAAATAAACAATATTAAAATTCCAAAGCCTTTTATATTAGATACAAAGTCGTGATAACAATTAAAAAAAATATTATTGAAAAAAATTCTCAAAAATTTCCCTATTTTTATAGATTAATCATTGCTAACTAAGGTTTCGAATTTATTTTTAGAATAAATGAGCATATTTACTGAAATAAGATGAAATATATTTTTGACAAAAGCATCAATGGAAGAAAATTTTCATTGTATTCATTTTAAGTATCCAAGTTATTTTATTCCACTGTCTTCAATGTATATTATTTTTCTGTCAAAAAAGAATTTCTAATATTTTGTTAAATTCAAAAATGTCGGAAGTATCAGCGAATTGCAATGTTTCCTCACCAAAACTGCATTCTTTTGTTGGAAATGCAATCAATTTTAGCGACCGGGGATGAAATGGGGAGAGTGATTTCTTGAAAAATTGTCCAACAGCTGTAAAAGAAGCTGTGGAAAGAAATATAGCACGTTTAAGTGATGTTGCGTAGCAACGGCTTTTGCACAAACTTCTTCAGAACTTTAGGGAGAAAATCGATTTATACTCTAAGAAATTAAGTTATACGATCGTGGACTCGTGTATATTTGATTTTGGTCTCGCAATTCAATCCAAAAATAACCTATTCTATGAAGTTTTGCAGTCAAGAACTTGCATCATTGTTAATAATAGGGAAAATGCCTTTCTTTTTCCTCAAAAATTACAAATTTGTATTTAAATACTGTTACATTATTGATATTTTATTCCGGATAAGAAATATGCATATATTTATATTGAAAGTAATAAGATAAAACCATACCATGATTCCAATTGCTATCCCGTTTCTCCCCACTAATTTCTTCATAGGAATGATGACCTCTGGATATATTATCAGTGGTTCTTCACCCCCAGTTTTCAGAGAAATCGAAAAAATATGCTTCACTGCACATTTATAGGAAAAAGCCATAACAAAAATCCCTGACCACAATCATTGTACCAATTTTCGAAAAATTTTATTTCATATGATAAGTCATGATCCCGAAATGTATCAATAAAGAGCACCTGACCCTTCCCCCTTAGCCATCATCGCCATCATTCTTCCTTTCTGAAAGAAATAGGAAAGAAACTCTTTTGAAGTAAGATTTAGTAGCCACAACACTTTTATCACTTTCAAAATTCTTCCTTTCATATTACTATTTTAACCCCCATATAGGGAAAGATTTACGAGAGATACTTCAAAATAAATATTTAATACGGTTTCAACCTCAACAGTTAGATTAATTTCACCAATTTTCTTCCCCAATTAACTATGCCACCCTGACTAATAATTAACCAATCAGAGTACTCCATTCATTATTATAAAAGATAAGATATTATTCTACGTACATATTTGATATGATTAAATTAATTTTATTAATATTAGTATCCACCAACTGGTCATATTAATGGTATGGGTTTAGATATTTCAACCAAGTTTAATAAATCTAAACATAATAAAATCTTAAATTATGATTATATAAAGATAATGGATTATTCTGATAGGTTAGATATGATTGCAAAATAATCTAAAATAATTGGAGACTAAAATTATCCTAATATTTCCGATTGTCGAGGTTAGGAGATCTGTCTTAGAATTACGTTGCAATGTTTCTTGAAATTGGAAACTAAAAAGGTAGACAACTTTTGATGTCATATCTAAATGTAATGAACATTCTACAGATACATAAATTAAATATCTACTGCTAATGACGTATCTAAAAGTAATGAAAAAATTAGCACAAATTAGAACTTAAGATATTTTACTGTGTTAGTATTAATTAATTAGTATTTTTGAGCTTTCTGATGAAAATGGTGTTAAGGAGAGTAAGGGAACTAAAAATGACGAAATCGGTACAATGATTATCGCAGGGAAAATGGTTGTTCTATTTAGCAGATTTTTTTTTAATATGCTGGTTTTCTTCAGGCGATCAGTTGGCTATCCAATTATATTGGTTATATTTGATTTTAGATAAATCGGATCATTTAGATATCATTTCATTCCCATGATTTCGTCAAACAGTTTCAATAATTGTCTTACTTAAATTCTGTTTATTATGTAAATGGAGACAGTCCCATAACATCATAGCGCTATTAAAAACTTTCTAAAATAATAACCTAATAAAAACTAATCGATCTTTTAAATTTCGAATTATTTTAATTTCCCTCTTTTATTTGTTCTACAAATACATAGATATTACAATTAACCTAATAAAACAATAATCTATCTTTTAAATTTCGCATTATTTCAATTTCACTCGTTTATTTGTTTTATAAACTACATAGATATTACAATCCTTCTTCATCTTTCAACAATGAAGGAAAATTCTACCATTCAATATTTGATGAAACAATAAAAACGGTTTGAATTTCAGGACATCAATGTTATCTATTGTTAGAGATTAGAGAAAAAATATTTTTAAAATTCCCAAAATTTAGAAAATATTCCCATAACTTTTAAACTTATATCACTAAAAATATTTTATTTAACTTGAATCATTTTTTATTCAATCAGAATCAGCTTTTTCAATAATATTTTCGTAAGTTTTTATGAAAAATCAATTCCAAAAATCCTAGGTGAATATTCTCGCCTTCCAAAGTGTATTTGTGCCAAGTGTGGTAGCTCTAAATGAAATGATGAGGTTTGTTGAGAGCCAGCACGCACGTACACTCATCTAAATAAAAATTAAAGATAGATGGTGAGCGAACAGTTAGTCTTAGAAGGCGGCTAATAGTAATTATTTTGTTATTGATAGAATCCTTTAATATAGGTCAAGTATTCTTCACCAATTCCTTTCTGGAATTTATCGCATGTCGCAAAAAGTCAAAGGACATGATGCGCCCCTAAAGCATACGTTAAGGCTTAGTTTAATCTTATATTGCTTAAGCTGAAATTTGTTAAGTATCTATAAATAAGTATGAAACGTTTTATTCCAAAAGGATATTTGAATATTTATGGAGTAATAACTGATTTCATGATTTGAAGGATAATTTGTGCTTGATTGCTGAATTTATGCTATGTAGAGAAAGCTTTCACCTTTCAAACGCTTAAACTTTAAAGGGCCATTTTTTTTAGTCATGGTATATTAAAATATTTTTAAGATTGAGATTGGCTTAAGAAAAGTGATTCATTTAACTTATTAGATAAATTTAATATGATTAATTAATTAATTTGGTTAATTAATAATTAAGCAGCTAATCAAAACGCGGCATTTTGTGGGAGATAAGGAACTGAAGCATCTAAGTTTTTATCTTACTGAAAAATGTGACAGATCTTATCCCAACCTATACAAATTCATACAAAGATTGATAAATTTGGTGTGAAGCATACTTCCCACGGCTCTTGAAAGATTTAACATATTATTGTAACTGTTAAAAATAATTCAATAATTTGTATAAGCTATCCATGTTCTTTAATTCCGGTTCCTTCCTTCATCTTAAGTCTTAATATATCATCCTTTTAGATTGCTATCTTTCCCAAGTACATTAGTACGTGTCAATAATGTTAAAAAAACTTAAATCGTAATATTTTTTCAGAGCACATTCTGATCTTCCAGCATTGAAGAATATTCTACCCAAGGGTGCTTTTCGGTGCTTTTGGAACTTAGTTGTCCGTTTTGAAGGCATAAATCATATGAGCAAATAATAAGTTTAGAATTCAAGTGTCCTTAAATATTTTTATAGTTACTTTAGTTGCTGAAATTTGTATTATATTTTAAATCTTTACACAGTTTTTTTTTTCTTGTTATTGACTGCTAAATGTTATCAAACAAAAAGCAGATCCACTGACTTGTACGGAGACTATTCATATAGAGTCATTACTTAAGTAAATTAAATTCAACAAAATGAATAAAAATGAATTTCCTACGTTTTGCTTCCTTGTATATACAGCTTGCAAACTATCGCAATCGTCAAAAAATTCAAGCTCAAGGATTTTATTAATCTGCAGGTTGTTGATTTGCTTGAGTACGAAAAATACATCTTTATTGTTTTATTATTGTTGGAACAAGTTAGATAAAAAAAAATTATTATGTAATTTTCACACAAAAAATGTGAATACGTATCAAATTTTGGACAGAATCACTGATAGAAAATCTATCGATCCTTGCGTGTTAATGTGTGTGCTATAATTCATAAACGCAACATAGTAAATGTATAAAATTTGGATATATAATCACTAAAATTATAGAATTACATCAGAATTTTTAACAAAAACTCCAAAAGATTGGCTATCTAATGTTATGCTAATGCATCTGTTTATAAACTCGATAACACCAAAACAAAATTAACATGATAAATTAAATCAGATATGTGTACTTGCCACTGAAATTGTTAATTTGCTCCGAATTTTGAACCTAATTAGTTTAAGAAGAAAGGTCCAAAATACATAATAACTACACAAATGATGTATAATAATGATATACACTTTCATAATATATAAAAATACATAATGTATATACTATGAAAGATTTTCTCCATTCTTAGCGGCTAGTATCACTTTTGATATTATGAAGCACTATACGCGTCACAATAAAGCGGGAAACAAGAATATCCTTGAATAGATAAACCCAATTAAAGATATGTATGCCTAACAAAACATTCAGTAAGAATTGAAGAAATATTTTAATGAAAACTAAAAATGAGATAAAGTTCTTCAGCTTAAGAGACAATTACTTCCAAAATTTCATTGGATTATTTTTATTTAATCATGAGAATATTTTAATTGTGATTGATAAATTAAATTTAGAAATTATGTTTGTAGTGTGCAGGATTGAATTAATAGTGTCAGTTACTAATTAAACCAATTATTTTTTTAATTTATCAATGAAACGCGGAAGCTCTTAACGCTACGAAACATTTGTGGAGAAATTATCATTTGTTTTTAAAAAGGTAATTTGCAATAACCGATACCAATGCAGCATTTTTGTCATTAATCTCTATAGTGATTCGAACTGTATTTATGCTTAGTGTACGGTACTTATGCTTGCCTTCTTTACTTATAACTATATACACTCTTTTTGCGGTGAGTAGTTCATATAATGCATGGCTCATTGCGATTGGCTTTGTTAAGCCTTACAAACTGAAGTTGGGGAGCCGATGAGGGTTAACGTTCTAAAGAACCTCTGAAAGACTCGACCGGAAGGGCTGGTAAAGGGGTTGCCGTAATTTTAAAATTGCCAAGTTTGGCATTAAGCTCTATTCACGTGAACACTCTACTTGATACAGAGTAATTGTTAGAGAGAAATGACGTTATTTAATTTTTTGAATGAGAGCCGAAGCCTCATATAGAAAAAAAAATGATTAATTATCCAGATTCAACATATCATTGAAAGAATGGCAAAATGTAACTAAGTTGATTAGACAAGAATACGTGATGATGCAAAAAAGCATTACATTAAAAAAGCATGATTGCATTACATATAGCAATATCAAAACGGTTTAATCCTGTAAATCATCAGCCGAATGCAAAATTGCTGTTGCAAGATTTGTAATCAGCAATTTTGATATAGCACGGGGCGAAATGATATTGTAGCATTAACCTTCAGATTTTGAGATTGATGAAATCTAAAATATCCATTTAACGAGAGCATTTTTAGAAATAAACCAAAAAGGGCATTCTCCTTAGTGAAATCTTTGATTATAATCCTTTCACCCTCCATTGGGATTTCTTATTCTTGTCTTCGATCATCAGCAATAAAAGTAATTGACGAACATGCGGAGAAATGATTGTATAAGAGAAAGAGACGATCTAAAAGGTGATTAGATAATCTATGGATTAACTTCCCTAGGAGAGTATAACTAATGGTCTAATGTCGTAACATTTGTATTTGCTTGTTTGTAGAGATAAGAAAAGCGTTAATATCAGTTGTATACGACGTCCGCACCATAGAAATAACAAGACTTTAGCAATCACAGACCAATACACACGATGCTACTAAGAACCCTATTGCAAATACTCCCAAAATCAATATAGAAATGACATTTGATATTTTGTTTATTCCCGATTATTATGGATTAAATTACAATTTTACAATGCGATCGTTTCGTGTTAAGTAGATCTAAACCCGGGGGTTATTGATTTGCTATCACAAGACGAAAAAAAAATAGATAAATGATTGCAATAAAATAAATCATAAAAACAAAATTTTAGCGTAGTTTGTTAAAATTATGATGCAAGTTGACAAATAATGCACTGGTTTCGCTTATATTAAAATCTAGTTCAAAATGAAGATAAAGAGAAAGAGGCTTTGCACTATTATTGTTTTAAGCAGCAAAAAAAATCATTTGGAAACTATATTATAAAACAGTTCATGACTAATTTTAATGTTGTATTTAGTGTATTATGAGCTCTTTTGCTACAAAAGAAAATAAAAATTCGAAGATCAAAAAAACGAACAACATATATAAATTATTAATTACATTCGCTCTATGTTGTTCAAGCTGATATAAAAAAAAATTATTATTCTGAACGAATGCATGATACTTTTTCATTCATTTAACATATGATCAATTGAAGTATGTTGTTAAAAAGCATTGATAGTTAGACATATTTAATTGTCTTTTAGCAGTACTTGACCTTGGAAAAGTTTCAGCTTTATTTTAGATTTCCTGCCAAAGAAGGATGTCCACAGCAGCTAAGCACATAATTGAAAAAAAACTCAGAATTGAAAAAAAATTCTAAACTTTTACGGTCAAGGTTATTATTATCAAATTATTATCATGGATTGCAACATCTTTGCAACATCATCTTATTATGGATTGCATCATCTATCAGCATCAACTTTGGTGACAATATTTATTCTAATTAAATAATTATAAACTTAGAAATTGCTTTTTAAAACTATTTAATGTTACTATATAAAATATGAGCTTTTAAGCGAATTCTATTCTAATTCACTCTGTCCTTATTTTACAGCTTTCCGTTATTTTAAGGGGAAAATAAAATTACATTTTTAATAATGTAATGCATTTTATGTTTAAATGAATATTTTTCTGCAAAATATTAATGAATATCTTTTTTTTTTAAATTTCATTTGCCTTTGATAATGTAAAATACGACTAGTTGTAAGAAACCAACTAATATATCAGCTTTATGGAATGCAATTTATTTCATTTTAATTTAATTTTCAATTAGAAAATAAATATGTTTTTTCGTCCTCAAAATCCTTATTCTATTCTCTTACTTAGGATTTATTAACTTTACAAAATAAATTTTAAAAATAAGTGCTATTTTATTTAAATTTGAGTAAAGTTCCTAATTTTTGAAGATTTTTTTTTCACTGCAAGAACTTAGAAGAATCTCTATAATTTTATTCAAAATTTATTTCTATCTCTTTCTTAAAAATAAGTAAACTTGGTAAAATTTTCAGTCACAGAAATCAAAATTTCTACACTTTTAATATAATCTTTCACTTATATTAAATAAGATTGCAAATACAGCAACTTAATAATAGCTCTCTATTTTTCTATCTAAATTAAATAAAAGAAAATATTTATTATTCTATACAAATTTTACTTTAAAAATTCTTTTTTTAACATTTTTTTTTCCTTAACATATAATTCCATAATAAAGATGCCCTTGCAATTTAATAGCTGTTTTAAATATGCTGATAAAAAGATGAGTGAGAAGTAAAATTGAATTAACCAAATTATGAATTCTTTTTTATTTTTCAAAGAATAATAAATCAATAAATCATTAACTTTTACTATGACTTTAAAAAAAATATTTTATTTGCCTAAAATATTTATTTTAGCATTGAGTCTACTCTGATAACAATAGCTTCAAAATTCGTGTTCCTACAAACTCTAATTTTTATTTTGCTTTTTTCCTTGCATTTAAACAAGGAAAAACAAATTGAATAAATATTTTAGGCAATCGTATATAAAATTCGTATATAAAATATCGTATATAAAATTTTTACTTATTTAGATTGAATTTAACTAAATTGAAAATTATGCAAAAGTAAAATATAAGTTTAAGATATTATTTAAAATTTACAAGTCGAACAAATTTATGCATTGTCTGGATGAAAGGCAAAAAAACTCTATTATTTATGTTCTTTCGTGTGTAGTTAGCTGAAATTTTCTTTTAGATATCAAGCTTTTAATCTTATGATTCAAATTTTTTTAAATCGAAGATATAAAACAAAACTTCAAGTATTTTTATAAAGTATATTTAGTATTTTTAATTCATCGTCAAGTATTTTTATTTTTAACCTTTTTCTTTGAATGAAATATCGGATTTTACTAATTTATTCCTTTTCATCGTAATAGAATACACCAAATAGGAATAAATGTTAATTATTATCCAAATTCTCTTTTATTTTCATGTTTTATAAAATTATTATATGTATTTGTATAGATGGAGAAAAAATTTGGTGCAGTAATATTCATAGTCAATATATACTGCATTAAAAACAAGTGAAAAAAATATTCAACGATTATTTTAACATCAAAATCAAAACAAATTATCTAAAGAAACCTCTACTCACCAACACCAAGCATTAAAGGTAACAGGAAAACCAAGTCGAAAGCATAAATATAGAGGAATCGCATCACGCACGTTTCCAAGCGAAACAAAACAAATTTCAAATATCTGTCTCTTTTTCAAGTAGATGATGAATGCACAACTGTAGAAAATGATTTATAACCATGCAACTCGGCAATTTTAAAGACAAAATTCACCAAAGAGTAGGAAATGGGCAGTGATTACATGAATGTGGTCCCGAACTTCACAGAAGCATGAGCTTTTATCGATTCCTTCCTCGGATGGAGATTCGGACGAGATGAAGAAAAGGGATCGGATGTGGCTGTGCACACGAGCGCCGTCTGCGCTCGGTAGTTTGCTTCATAAATATTTTATATGCGTCTTGTGGCTTGAAGTTAGAAGGTTTTTTCATAAGATTTGTCTTATGCAAGTATAAGGAGTCTAAAGGTAGAAGTAAGATTTCAAGTTGAGGTTAATAGCGTTTAAAAACATTGTGAATGATTTTTTGACATAAAATTTCAATTTTTTAATCTTTTAAATAGCTATAAAGTTTTGTCGGCTTTATTTTTATTTTAAATTTAAATAAAAAAAATTTAAAAATTTATGTAATTTTAAATTTTAATTGATTTTTTATGGGAAATAAAATTATTTTTAAAAAATCATAATAATATGAACTATTTCAAATTAAAAGAGAGATTTTTTAACTTCATTTGTATATACCCCCTACCAAAAAAAGGGGGGAGCATAAACCTTATTAGATAAATATTATGCCATTCATTATTTATGAAAGCTAAATTGAAATTTTGTTTTTTATATTTAATCTAAAATTTAAATTAAATTTTATAACATATATCAAGCTCTTAATTTCAGTTTCAAGGTAAAGAATTGTACAAAATTTAAACGCAAATTAAAAGATATTAATTAAATGGTTTGGTTAAGAGGGTTTTTTGTTTTGTTTTTTTTTTTTGTTGTTGTTTTTTTAGGTTTTTGCACTGAAGAAAAGAATTAAATTATATATCTAACAAAATTTGGTTCAAAAATATTTTTCTGAAGAAGCCACCAAGAATTGAAAATTTTAGCTACCATTCATTCCGAAGGACCAGCTGATCGTTATAGATAGCTAGTATGGTCAGATGACAAGGAAGACATTTGAGTTGGAGTTATAGACAGCTTTACGACCGGCGAATTTCAGGTTTGAAACCCGTTTCCATCGATAAAACGTAGTGTACGCGAGTCTAGTGCACGTTAAATAATTCGTGGCCAAATGTCTTCCTGCTGATCTGGTACAAATGTTTGGAGGGGGTGGGGGCTCCAACTCGAATGTCGTCCTTTTCATCTGACCACGATTCAAAATTGCGAGATCCGTAGTCCTAGTGTTGCTTTAAAACGGGACGTTAATATAACTAAACTTAACGGTAGCATTAAAAAAAGATTTTAATTAAATTTCTCGACTATATGGGTGAAGGAAAAATAACAAGAAATCCATCGGAGTTTCTAAAATGTCAATATAAATTACTGAACAAAATAAATGTTATTTGGAAATTACAATTTCAAATGAACATTTAAATAAAATATTTGATACAGTTTTTTTTAAATTATTTCTTGTTTTTTTTTGTTTGTTTGTTTTTTATAATCTGTGGACAGCTATGTTACTATAAACAGACTTTAGAGATTATTTTGAATCACACAGTAATGACGGTTTATAAATGTCATGAGCATGTGGTAGTATAAAAATAAAGTATCAGAAATAACACCACACCATGTAAATATTTTAATGGTAATTGTGCAATAATATACGCTTCATAGGTCAAAGTGATCACTACGAGCTGTAAATACAAGAAATCACATGGTCGGTGCATGAATTTCCGAATATTCGACAGAATTCAGAACATACTTTTACAGCAGCTATTGCAATGTATGCAGATATCAATAGAGATAACGTGCATCATTGGCCTGATATGCTGATAGAAAACGTGATGAATTTATGATAGATCAGCTAGGATTGATTTTGAAGTTACGTAATGTATCTTATTCATTCTAATTTAAACATGGAAAATATATGTTATCATTTTATATTTTGTTTAAATAATTATATCGCCTAGTAGAAATATAGTTCCTTTTTATATTATATAAAATTTATGAAATTCGGTTATTTTTTTAATTGCAAAAGCCTTAATCTTTAGCAATTGATTGTTTGTTTGTTTGTTTTTATTTCTTGAATGAACTTCACTGCAGTATGTTTATGTTCTACTTCAAATAAGTAGCTACATCATAAAAATTCTATTGCAAACAACATCTAATGAAAATCAAAAAATTTACAAAGTAAGAATTCAATGCTGACTTTATTCACAATACAGAAAATTCTTTTGAAACCTTAGTACAACTTTTTATACAATCTTAATGATCTTTTAATCGCATCCTTTTACATGTAATTGTTCTTGTTTTTCATTACCATATTGAATAATGCTAAAGAATACTGACTTCCGAAATTTCTGTAATTTGGCACAATTTATTTTAGTATAAAATTTGTTTATTACAGACTTTATTATTATTATTTGTTTATTATTAAAATTTATTTATTTATTAGTTTTAATTCAGAAACAACTTGGCGTCACTTAGAGAACTTTTCGGTTTCAATTGGGAACACTTGTAGCTGAAGATTGCAATAACCAAGCCTTCTGTGGAGTTCGTGGCTCTCCTGAGACTTTATAGTTCAGTAGAATTGTGCTTTAGCTTGAAAAAAACAATACATAACAACAATTTTATTGCTTTAACTTGTTTGGATGGCTATCCAAAAGAAGTCTCTACTTTTGATGTTGTATACCGGATCGGTTAAAGGAAAAGAAAGTTGAAACGTATAGCTTTTTCGTATTTAAATAAAGCCTGTTAGCATGAAAGAAAAGGTTTGATTAGAAAATTTTTAAGCATTAAAAAGATCTATAAAATGAACTATTGAACATTAAAATAGCTTAATTAAAACAAGAGTATTTTTTTTAATTTAAACCTTGTCCGAATTTGTGGAGCGAAAAAATATCTTATTCTAAATATACTGTTTTACAATTTCAAACATTGCACTAACACACTTTGCAATTGAGATGCACTAACACTCTATTATATTTACTTGACTCGTAATGGTGATTTGAAATGTCTTATCTGTAAATCAGATAAATAGCTCTGAACACGTATACCTTAAATGATATCTCAATTCAGCAAAAGAGATCAGCTTTGAGATGTCTCATATGACAAAAATCTCATGAATGAATTTAAAAATATCATATAGGCAAAGTGTGGTTCACAAGAAGAGACTTCGTACAACTTCGGGAAAGTGATTTAATTTTTAATGTCTTTCAGTCTTTTTAATGGCAGAAGATTGCGTGTTCAAATCAAGTCCGGGTCACCACCGTAGCAGAATGATATGAGCGAGGATAGAACCTGGGACCTTGTGATTCGTAGCCGAGTAACATGACCACAATACGAAAGCAATTGCTCGGGTAGGGCAGCTGTTAACTGACTTATAAGCTTTTCATCACACCATCATATATTTAAAAAATAGATTTTTGAACGATGCTATTAATTAAATATATATAGAGAGCGATCACGGTTTAAAACCAAATTTAACTGACGCATGAAATAAATGAAAACAAGTGGATCCATACCGAAACAAAATCTTTTGAATGAAAGTCATCATTAATACAACATCAATACAATAATAAATCATCTTAACAATAATAAATCTTAAAAGTTGCCATTATAAATTATTACTCATTATTTACTGAAGTATATATGAAGTATTTATATTTGTATTGTAGCGCATAAATTTTATTTACAAATATAATTAAATAATAAAAGTTTAAATATTTGATTATAAACTCTCCATTTGGGATGCATTCATTTTTAATCGGAAAATACTTTTAACGTGGCTGATATTTGTTATTATTATTTACATGATAAAAATTTGAAAAGTATGAAAACTATTGTATTATAAGGATAGGATGCCTGAAATTAAAAGGAACAATAGCAATTCAACTTTCACTACTGGGACTGTTATTAAAAAAATAGATTGTGAATTCCAAATCTAATTAAACATTCAAGTAAATGGCTTTAAAAGGAGAAAATAAGCTTTGGTTTAATGCTAGCTTTAACACTTTTGGGGAAAAATAAAATGAAGAATTGTTTATTGACACCAATTTTTAATTAACAAAAAATAATTAATATCTTTTTAACTTCATTTTTAAAATAATTTTAAGTTAACTGCTCTCATTTTCTATTCCTTTTTTAAGAGTGAGAAATGAAATTTTGTCTAAATATAACGACCTACGTTTTGCAAAAAAATGTGATAAATCTTAAATTTAAAAGAACTAGGGGAGAAGAGAGAGATATTGGTTCCACGACTTAAAGTGAAACAGTGGTATTGTGGAGCAGAATGGCAGAAAAGAAGAAAATTACAGAAAGGAATTTTAAAATAATAGTATGGCTGAATGTTGGTTTATGAAGGCTTATATCCATCAACGACTAGTATACAAAAGATCAGCCAACGAACTGAAAAATAAACAGGGTTGTTGAAAATTATTTTTGGAAATAAGTAAGGCTTCCGAAAATTATAGGGAATAACAGAAAGTATTAATGTAGAAGTAATCAAGAAAAATAAACCCTTTGTACATATTACCAAAAATATGTTTTTCGCACTCGGAATGGTCTGGAAATGTGGAGTTTCGTCAAATTCTCGAGTTCAAATTTTTTGACAATTACAATGCTTTCTCGTCATATACCAGAAATAAAATACTATATTTGATTTGATTTTGAGAAGAATTGCTGTGATAAAGATATTCTAGTTTTTTTACTACTTTATAACTCTTGTTAAATCAAGTTATTATCTTTCCTTCTTTTTCAGTTTTTCAGCATTGTTTCTCGGAATATCCATGTGCCCTTTTCAGTTCACCACTTCGGCTTCTTTTCAAAACTTACTTCGTATTTCTTGAAGCATACTGTATTGTGTACATATATTTGAATTACTGAATATATTAAAAGGAAAGTTCATGCAGTTTTTCTTGGTGGTAAAAATTCATAACTCGTGGTTGGAAAATTTCTTTCAGTGATAATTTTTTCTATACTAAGAACTCACTAGAAACTTTTATATCAAGTTTCTGTATCAAAATTGAATAATTATAAACCGCGTGTTCCAAAATTCTTATTTCTCCTCTTCTAAAAGCTGAAAAAACGAAGTAGATTTAACTGTTAGAAAGCGGATGATTTACTCTTCCTTTAATGATTTCTACAAATCAAAATGAAATTATTTATTCATAAGTTGCATAGATTTAAAAAAAGGTATATATATCTTTTATATTTCATAATTTGAAATTATAAACATAATTCATTCAATATATACTAATTTGAGTTTCATGTTCTTTCCTCTGAGCAAACTGAAAACATCAAAGTCTCCATATTTATAAAAAATAATTACATAAGAAAAAAATATAATAATTTTATTAGTAAGCTTTAAAATATTAACTTATCAAAGAGTAATAATTATTTTTAAAAAGAACTAACTATGGGAACTATATTCATAAGATTCAGCATTCAATACTATTTAAATAATATGTAAAAAAGAACATATTTATTTTTTCAAAAGCACTGCCATAGTCATTTTTCAAAATGTATCCTTCGGATAAAAAAAATGGGGGGTGGAGGATATGGGAAAGGAAAGAATAAAGCGGTACCAAACGAATTAAAAAGCAATGTTAATTGATAATGCAAAAACAATCATTCCATTGAAAATACTAAATAAAATTTTAATATAAGAAATAAAATTATATAACTAAGAAAATTTGGAGAAAATAATTCAAAATAATACCTTTAAAAAAATCACGCGTTTTTAATAATTGATCGGCTAGCGTAATATTTACTAAACAATGTCAACGTTATCGGCAGACATTACGACATGCGCAGAACGGTTGAAAATTGAACTGAAGCGGTTTGTTTGGTACCTGACACGTGACCGTGAATTGACCCCATTATCAGAGACATGGTGAAATGGGATGAAGAAGTTGAGAATCACCAGATTCTTTAGACAGAACCAGCAGGCAACCACTAGATGGCAATGTTTGAATAATCGAACATGTTTCATCAATGACATTTGGAAGAATGTAATTACAATGCAAAAATGGACTGAAATTTTATTTTCATTGCTTTATTTTTTTAAGTATATACTGACACTTTTTGTAATAATTTTATAATAGAATCTCAGAAATTCGTAAGAATTTGTTTGATCTGAGTAAAGCATGAAGATTTTGCTTCAATATTTTACTTTTGTGAATGCTATCTTTATGATTCAAACCGGCTTTTATTCACAAATTCAAAAATACATTTTTCTTTTGTATAGATAAGCAAAAAATTAATTTTATTACTTTAAATATCACTCAGTTCTCAACAGTCAGTGTAAATAAAATCAATAATCAATGCAATCAGTCAGCAGATGATGTGATGGTGAAGACAAATGATAAAATGAAAAAATAATTGTATGCACACTTTTAATCTTAATTTTAAAAAATTCGGCTGATAAATTTTTCAGGCATATCATATATAATTTTCAGAAAACAAATATATATTTTTATTGCCTATAGACTATAACAATTTGTAATTGTCAAAAATTCGGAAAAGACTTTGAACAGTTTCCATGTTTCAGACCACCCTGAATCAGAAGACATATAAGTATGAAATTATGTCTGTCTGTCTATAAGCACGGTAACTTAAAAACGCTTTACGCTAAATGGATAAAATTTACTACATGGATTTTACACCAAATCTGCAGATTTCTCCAAAAGTTTGAATAACATATATTCATATTTTTTTCTGTTTCTCTAGTCACCTGAATTTCTAATTAAAATAGCATAATGTTAAGAATTTGTCAGTAATTCGGAAATATTGTGGTTAATTTAATATATAAATTAAAAATTGTTTTCATATCTCAATTGCTATTATTATTTCTAACGAATACTATTATTTACATATCACAAAACTATCTCGATAAATGAGATCGTAACTATCATACGTTCACAGGAGAGGAATAATATTTTGAGGCATGCGCTCAAGAATCATATGAATAACAGTTAATCTCTAAAAATTATCTTTATAGTGACAAAATTTCCAAATTTTTAAATGGCAATACGAATTTTTTTGTCGTGTTTTCCGTAGCAAAAAGACAAAATGACGTTCGAATGGTACCTGTAACACGAAAATCACCAGCTGTAGACAGACTAAGAAGAAAAGAGAAAATAATCAATAACAGCAGTGAAATAATAATAACAACAAAACATTTTAATGTGTTTCACAAATTTTCTACTTGACCTACTTCAACCACGATGACACTTCAGATTTCACATCTCTGTTAAGCACACTACAAATGTTTTTCTTTTCTTTTTATTAGGTTTCTGTGAGAGGCATGATAGTTACAGTCTCATATATCGGGAAGCGATTTTATAATCACCCTGCTAATACGTACATTGTATCTTCAGTGAATTTAGTAAATTTTAAATTCATTAATTTACTCGAAGGATCACGAGGAATTTTATATGCGTTTAGTGATAAAAAAAATAAAGTTTTATCCAAAAATCAAAATTACAATATTTTTCTTCCTTTAATTTAAATTTTCTTTTCTGTAAAATATATTTTTAGCTGCAGTTTATTGGAGAAAAAGTTGTTGCACATCATGTATTCTCGTAAAAACTTTTTACATTGAATTCCTGGAGTATGCTTTTCATGAATCAAACCAACTTATTCTAGATTTTCAATGTTTGAGCCCTTTGAAAATTTTATTCCTTTCCAGCAAATTAATAAAATTGATGTAGAATCTCATTAAAAAGTCCAGAATATAAATATTTAAATACTGAAGTTGAACTGAAATTCTTATGTTTTGTGAATATTTCAGAAGCTGTATATAAATTGCAAAATATCCACCTTCAAATTTATATCATTCGAAATAATCTTTAATTGCAATATCTTGTGTTAATAGAATCTTTGTAAAATTATAATTTTCCTATTTTCAATCTCTACTAATAAACAAAATGAGTGTGTGAATATGTTTTTCTCGATGCCCTTTACAGACTAGACCATTTGAACTATACCCTGTCAAACCTGACACATATGTACTTTGGAGGGTGGAATATGCACTTCTAAACGATATATTTGCGATCTTATGTATAATTTTAGTAAATAAAAAAAATAATTGAAATTTGGTTTTGTCGCCGTTAGCTTTCGAATATATTATAGTACAAAAATGATTTTTACACTGTCTTAATCTTTGCATTAAAACTAATTTTTGTCGCGCATTTTTTTAAAATTTTAAATAGGTTGTTAAAAATATTTTAAACAGATTTTACAACAATATTATTGTTAAAGAGAAAAGTAAATCTTTTTCATTTTTGTTTGTAATGTTTCATCATGGATTTTTTTCCATTGTTGATCAGAATATAAAAATTCACTTATTTCTCCATGTTCAAAATTTTTTTTATGAAATGTGAAATTTAAAATGAAAAATGAAATTTAGTTTCAAAATAGTAATTTAAACATATGGAGCATTAAAAGGTGAAATAAATTTATCAGTGAAACGGACGGGGGGGGGGAGAGAGAAAGGGCTCATTAAAGCTGTAAATGATTTGATTAAGCATAATACTTTTGATATGATTTATCTGTAATAAAAGTTTAAATGGAAATTTAAACTTTTGTAAGTTGTTTTCCTTTTATTTTACTTCTTTTCTATCTTATTTATTTACTGTTGTCTTATTTTCGAACATTAATTAATTTTATTTTACATAAATAAATGACAGAAACATTTTATGAAAAATCGAATATATTTTAAATTAGTGCAAAGAATCAAAGATATCAACAAATGTATTCGAACGAACCACAATCTAGAAATCGACTCTCTGTATGTCAACCTTTTTGAGTCCAATCATAGGCTTTCTTTCTCCGTCGATGTGGTTTGTTGCTTACTGTATTGTGATTGGTTAGAAAATTACGTGTTTATTTACATTATAGATGGAAGTCAAAGAGCGGGATTTGTATTATTAAATTATTGTTTATCCAGATAAGGGTGAAATGAGATGAAAATGTTTTTTCCCTCATACTTTCAATCTTATAACAAGCATTTTAAAAATTATTTCCATGCTGTCTATGGCATTTTTAGAAATTTTAGCGAAGATAAACAGCAGTAAGGTCAGAATAAGTATTGAAAGCTATTGTATTCCCAGCTTTCAAGAAGGTTTTAAGAAAACAATTACAATTATTATTTAAGTAATATTTAATACTGTGCTGTAATTTAAAATTTTTCCATTAAATTTGTGCCTGTCTTAAGGAGTTATTTAATTTATGAATTTTTTTACAAACATTTCACTCTTTTAAATTCTGTTAACCTCCTTTTGATAAACACATTGTTTTATGCATTTTTGTTATTTTATCTAAATTAATATTCATATAATTCTTAGTATTTAATTTAGATATAATTAGCTAATAATTTTAATTACTGCTAAGAAACAGAATTATTGAATTTTTTGAGTTCATAGAATTATATTTTTAAGATTTTTAATTTTAAAATTCTTAAAATAGAAAAAGAAATTCAGCATACAAAAAGAGAAAATAATTGCTGTAATTTGTAAATATTCATAATTCTCATGAAATATGTAGTGGACAATAGAATATAGAAATAGTAGTTTTTGTTTCATACCAATCTTTAAAAGAATTAACTAAAATTTGTAGAAACATCCTACACTGTTTATTACTTTTAAAGTTTACTTTTTATTACTTTTGAAGTTTGCTTTATGATACTGTTAGTGCATGGATATAATTATTATTAAAATAGATTTTTTAAATAGGGGATCTTTTTTCATGAAATTCAGTTGACAATGCATTCAGATATTGAGTGTTTAGCTTTTTTCTCAGTGGTTTGAAAATTTTTTAAAATCTTATATTAGGAACAATGATTGAATATTATATTTCTTTTCAGTATTTTTATATGGTTATATTTTATTGTTATGAATGTTATTGAAATATGTTGGTTATATTAAATATAGTGCCTTTATAAACTGTCTTGCTAAATAATCACTTGAACAAATATCAAAAAAGAAATTGCATACTATACATAAAAGAAAATTGCTGCATTTAGAGATATTTGAAAATAACATCATAGTATTTATGATTTGTGTAGAATAGTACTTGTGATATTAAATCAGAATAGAAATAAATTTTCCACTTTCTTTTTGTTTCTTATATTAATTCCTTTAAGTAGATTAAGAAAATTAATGTATAAGATTAATTTTTTTAACACTTCAAATGAAGAGTTTGTACTATAGTAATTCTTAGTATTTTAGATAGGTTTCCTATTCATTCTTTTATTGACTAATTCTCTGTTTAATTTTTAAATATTATAGAATTCATTTCAAGTCATTTCTTATTTGTGATTAAATGGGCTAATGATCTATGTTGCCTTGAAACAAATATTTCATATTGAATAGAACGTCTATACTTATATTCATTTTATAAATAATAAATATGTGTATGTGCAAAAAGATTTGTATTATAAGTTATACTTATGAATTAAAGTGGCCTTTTCAAATATCCAAATAAAGTTCTGGCAAATTTTAAACAAATGTTTTCAAGTGAATTACTGATAAAAATTCTTCACCATTTTACATTGGTATTGTTTTAAACAAAATCATTGGTACTTCAAATAGAAATAAAGTTCTTCCTTTAGTCAATAGCTTATGTATTAAAATAGTTTTTATAAAATTATAAATATATAATAACTTTTCCTTATATAAAAGATGAGATTGTGATTTCAATAACATTGTCATTTCTCAAAAGATTTGGTGATATTCCTTAAGTCATATATTATAGTATTATAAAACTATTGTCTATTAATAATATAGTTTCATTAATTAAATTGCAAGTTGTTCAGTGTTATTTTTAAGTGTTTCTGTAACTAACTGAAATGATTAAAAAATGTTGTATTACAAAGGAATTTAAATAAACACTTCATTCATCAGTTATTTTCAAACATGACTCCATTACTTGATATTTTATTTTAAAAAATTACACTTCTTAAATTATTGTACACCTTAAAAAGTTGCCTTTCCCCCCCCCCCTCACGAAGTAGATTTACGTTTTAATTTTGCAAGGAATTTCTCACACTTATATTGTTTCACTGAAATTCCTTTTTTATGTTTGATAATAATTATAAATCTCAAGATCATCTAAACAATATGCATGTTAAAAATTAACTTTTTTCATCATATATTTTAATAATAATTTTTAAAAATTATTTGTGTCTTCTTTATTGAATAAAAACATTTGTAGACATTTGAAAAGGAGGAAGAGAAAGGAATGGCATTTGAAACCATCATAATGTGCATTAATTTAATGTATTATTTTATTTAATTTAATTTTAACCAGTGAATTTTAAAATGCATAAAGCATTATTCTGTAATAGTGTGTTTTGAAATGTAAGGAAATTTTATCTAGACATTTTTTAGAAAAATATAAAAATTAATATAAATTAGCTATTTGCAGAGAAGTGTAAATAATGTAAAAAAGCATGCCTTATGATTTAGTGGATTAAGGCACTTTTTCTTTCTTTAGAAATACTATACAAAATCATGCAACAGAATTTATAAAAACAAAAATAGCTAAATAAAAAACAAGCTTCGATGAAATAATAAGATTAGATAAATTTTATTTCTACTAGCTGGAATTAAGAGTTGCTATAAATTAAATATTTTGTGAAACTGTCTTAATGAGTTAATTAACTAAATAATTTTACATTACTAAACATTTACGACATGAAATTTACACATATCATTCTGAGGTCCATTTCTCGTTAACTGTGTATTTCTGTTATTTATTTTTCTTTATTAATTATTTCTTAAAACAATTGGTAAAGAATTGTAACTATTTTTAATATATTCAATTTGCATATTAGGCAGTTGGCTGTCTATGTTTTCATTTATATATACTTACTTTATATGTTCTCTATGTACACAATTCTTGTCTGACATTTATTTAAACAAAATCTGGAAGATGAAAAGCATACCTTTGTGACAGAATTTGAATTTGGTTTTTAAACAGTTGTAGAATGATTCAAAGCTCAAAATGGCAAGAATAAGTATTAAAAGATAGAAAAGCTTATTATTCTAGATTCATTTAATAAAAATACAAATATATATATGTCAAAGAAATAGACCACAATTTTTTTTCTAAATTTTGCTCATTTATTTATGCATTTTTTTTATTTTTACTCACTCTAGATTAATGAATTTAGAAAGAAGTATGAGAGAGAAAAAAAAAACCTCCTGTGATGCAAGTGTAAAAAAAAAAAAAAAAAAAAAAAAACACTTTCTAATATTGTTTCTAAAGGGACCTCAAACATCTTACAGTCAATCCTACCTATTACCACAATCTTAATTTGCAGTTTGATCAAAGAAAATAAGCTGATGCTTCCATTTTTATGGTTATTATTTTTTAACAATAGCCCTTATACACATCTATATAACTCGCAACAATAATAGCTGGAATATCTTAGGACCTTCCTTTCATGGCAATGTCATGAAAAAGTAATAAAATATTTTTTAAAAAAACAGTTTATCAACACTTTTTTGAAATACTAGTCAAAAGCAATCAACATTTTCTTTTCTTTTGCTTGTTCAAATTAATGAATCTTGTCAATGAATCAAATAAATGAAATCCACACCTTTTGAATCATAAGCAATCGGTGAAAATGTAATTATTTTTATTATTTTCGGTTTTCCAAATCATACAAATATTAACTATTATCATTAGAATGACTCATTTTCACAATAAAGTAATAAAGTTGAATTATAAAGAAATGAAATATACTAACCATCAGTGTAGACTAATTTTATAACATTTCGATTTTTTTTTCTTTAAATATGATTAATATTAATATACCTTAGTCATATAATATACCAATATTATTTGCCAAAACTTTCTATTTTGATCATTAACAATGGAGAAAAAAACTGTGATAAAATATTAATAACAATAATGAAAATGATTTAAGAACAACATAAAGTATTATTGAAAAGATAATTTTAAGGAATTTTATTATGATATAAAAATTCTTTTTATCCTGTAGTATTTTCGCAAATTATTTCAGAAAAACGCAAAAAAAAAATTTTTTTAATAAAATTTCTAAGGATGAGAAAACGCTCCTAGGGTTTCACTTCTTTAAAATACTTGTCCAAGTTAAGTAGCTCTTGGTGAAATGGTCTCGCCTATGGAGTAACAACACATCACATTCCTATTTGTGATTATATATAAATAGAGAGGGAGAGATTAATAGATACAGGTTTATTTGATAGATAAAATGAGTTGCTTCCTCTTCCATACCAGACCCAGGAGGTGGAAAGTTCTGATTCGCTTTTTTTCTTCTGATGAATTGTCAAAATCAAATCTGAAAATTCATCACAGAGGTGTCCCCAATTAGAAATCTAATCAGGCCTAGTCCCCATCATTTGCACAGATATGTAAATGTTATAACATAAACATAAATTCAAATTATGTTAGCACTCAAAGTTTTCTGTAATAGTTTCAAAGATGAGTTCTCTGAAGTTAGTAGCATCAAAGTTTTCATCGACTTGTAAATTATGGTATTTTTGATATTCAAAAAAACAAATGAAGACTCCGCAGTTGTAGCTATCTTTTTGAATCATATGACATGGAGTAATCAATTTCCAGTGCTCCTTTGGGTTCAGTAGTTTTTTAATTAAAGCACTCCATTCACGAATTAATATGTAGCCATCTTTATTTACATTTGGATCTAATGGATCATATAATTCAAGTATTTTTTCTTTTTTATTAGCTATTAAAAGAATCCAAAGATTATTTAAATTCGCCGGAATTAATAAAAAGTTAATTTTCTGTATATCCTGAATCACTGGAAAGTTCAAGATATTTTTTTTATGGAAGAGTAAAGTTGAATGAATTGAGTCGTATTGCTTTACACGATTCTAAATCTTTAGTTAATTTGAAGGGAAAAAAAAGGGCGAGGCATCAATGATTCCATCATATAACTATCCAATCTTAAAAGATGGAGAGAGAGATTAAAATATTTTTCTTCTTCTGCTGTTACACTTAAGTCAAACGATTTCAGCATATAAATGGAAATGTTTACATCATTTATTTTAATAATTGTTTCACATGGGCTCTTCGTAATTTTGTTTAGTTTAAAAAAACATTATTAGATTTTTTGCTTGAAGTACCACCCGTTTTTTTTTTTTTTTTATTTTATTTTTATTGAAACATCACC
The DNA here is from genome assembly GCA_026543865.1 of Argiope aurantia. Lineage (NCBI taxonomy): Eukaryota > Metazoa > Arthropoda > Arachnida > Araneae > Araneidae > Argiope > Argiope aurantia. The sequence goes on along the minus strand of JAPMOR010032985.1, from coordinate 121,186 downwards.
CATTAAAGTATTAGAAAAAATATCACTATCTTCTTCCAAAATTGATTGATTCTTACTACTAATTGGAAAATTTTCTACAGAATTAGACATTTCATTTTCAGTTTTATTTCCCCAACTGCCTTCATTCGATATTCGTTTCTTCTTATCGCTAATGATCAAATCATTGGTATTTTTCCTTTTTCTAGAAGTTTCAGTTAGATTTTTTTTTTTGTAAACTTTTTTTTTTTTATTTCTCTTTTGAGAAGTTCTGTAAAATTTCATCTGGGTCGTCATTTTCTTATTCAATGGCACTGAATAATGAGGCATTGGAGAGCATTTCTTGAGGCTGCTTTTTATTTTTGCGGCTCCACGGTATCCTTCTACTAAAAATTTCAATGTAGATATAACATTTTTAAGCATTAGTTCTTGAACATCTGGATTTTCTATTAATTTCGTTAATTCAGCACTAAGATTTTGACATTGAATGATTTGTCTTTCTGTAGATTTTATATTTATTTCTTTTGCAGAAATGGTCATATTATCTTCATTGATATTTCTTTCTTCTATTGAAAAAACATTTGATTTTAAATGGATTTATTTGTAAAAAAAGATAGAATGAATTTTGTGGATATGTTTGCACAAATTATCATCTGGGCAAGGACATTTATAAAGATGGCCACATAATGAGTCGCATGCCATATTCGTAGATTTCTCCAAACAATGCTCTGGTATTGGGCAATTTTCATGAATTTTTACCACTTTATATTCTTTGTTTTTATCTTCATTTACTGACATATTCCAAGTATTTTCTGGATTTTGATAGACGTCTTCTGTATTAATTGATTCCTTTTTTGTAATTTACTTCAATACTTGTGGATGACTGAGTTTTGAATGGAAAATCCATATATAATTTGTAAGCATGTGTCAATGTCTATCTTTCTCCATTTGCATTAATGTGTTAACTAAATTATCTATTCGCCTATTAAATTTTCTTTTGAAATAAACTGTTCCAAGCAATAAATGAATTAAATGACAAATAGAACGCTCATGATCTTGAATTATAGTTGATAACTTTTTCCAACTGTCATAGATACCTATAAATCGTATAGAATTTTCATTTTCTATAGAAAATAATGAAGAAAAAAAAACCGAGTTTTATGTTTTTGAATAAATCAACCAGTTGCGAAGCTGCATTTCATCATTTGGCACTTTTTTTAAAAAAGTAGTAAGCAATGGGAAATGATCTGCCTTGAGCATTCTTAGCAAAAACTCTTTTGTCTGTTTTTAACACAAAACATTTTAAAGTGATCAATTATAATGCTTGTTCACAAACCTGAATCACTTATATAAACTTGATCAAATGTGTTATTGACATCGTCGTTTTATATGATTCAATCATATTTGTATAAACATAGGGTTCTTCAAAGAATTTCACCGTTTCTACACTTTCATTGCAAAATTGTGTAGTTTGTGCGGAATGTTCTTCGCCAGTTTAAGTTTGAATTGTAACTTCTGAAATCGAAGCAATTTCATAACCAGTATTACTTCGTAGAAGAGAAAACAGATATACTCATGACTTTTTGAAATTTTGCACAAAAGAAAAAAAGAAGAAAAGCTAATTTTATTTTTGGAAACTGAGTCTTGACACCCAGAAGAGTACTTCCTTAGCATGGACATGACTAGATCTAACAATATTAAACATTTTATAATATGAATTGTCAAAGTAATATATGCGATATAACCTAGTAGGTGAGGTAAATGACCGTACTTTATAATATGGTGCACACTTGCACTAAACTGTCATATATCTGTAAACTTCGTACATTTCAAAAACCATCGATTGTTTCAGTTTAATTTCTACCTCTCTTCTTTCCATCCCGCTATTACCGCTCATAACATTATTTTAGCTCTTGATCATGTTGGTCCCCGCTCCATAGCATCCCCCCAGATGACCAGCCCTGGAAGTACTGTTCTATACTTGGGCAACGCTCACTAAACTTCGGATAAGAAACAGAATCGAACAATTTTCCTAAAAATTATAAATGTCCCCGTATATACAAATTTAGCAAGATTTTCATTATTTTGTTAAACAGACTACAAAATAATAATTTCGTTGCTTTCATTTCGCCCATTCGTCACAGTTTAAATATTATAAGTTTTTATTTAGAGGAAGGGGCGCTTTGAAAATTTCAAGAGAAACGATTTTGGGCGCCTGCTTTCTTTGGAGGAGAGATCAATGTGAAAAGCAGCTACAGCATCGTAGGAGGTCTGTTTTATCTCTGACGGTAGAGGCTTTTTCGCAGCCAACTCCCCTGTGCCTTAAGGCGGAAGGGGTCGGGGAGGCACTCACTTAATAGGTTTGCGTAATTATTGTGTTTCCAAAGGGTTTTGGTATCTATTTTCCTGTATTGTTAGCTCAAAATAGGAAAGATTTTATGGCTATTTACTAAAAGAAATGTTTTCCACTGCTTTCTTAACGATGAATGATATGTAAGAATACTGACACGTTCTTTATTTTTCCGATAAATGTCAGACCCTCTTTTCAGGCTTTGTAAGGATATAATAGATAATTATTGGATTATCACTGCGGCAAATTACAAAGCAGTTTTCTCATGAAATGTATTGAGAATTTTGTTATTGCGGAAGGAAGTGATCATCTTTTTTGTAAAAGGGCTATCGGAAGTTTTGATGCTCAGTAGAAACTATCGGTTTCAAATAACATAGGAAGATCCGAAAAACTTCAAACTGCCTCGGTTTATGTATATGTAGAGAGAGACTAATTAGTAATAAATACCAAGTTAAAAGGAACAAAAATATAGAGAATCAAAATTAAACCAAATAAATACAGTTTTTAGTTTGTTTTTGTTTGATTCCGAAATAATTTTTTTAGTTTCGTTTCCGAAATAATTTAAATTTAGATTTAATTTCATAATACTTATATTTTTGATTTTATATATATATATATATATAATGATTACATATAAGAAAAAAAATTTGAATCGATTTTTGAAGTTATCGAAGTAATTTTTGCATTATGAACAAAAGAAAGCATGAAATCACTAAAGATGATATTAAAGCAATTTTGCTTGCTTCTAATGAAAGTGATGATAATTTGTGAAGAGAAATTGTTCATTGACCAAAACAAAGATACTTTAGCTTATCTTCCATGTATCTCAATAAAGAATATGAATTGAAACTATCGATAATTATTTTGGAAAAAATTGGATTATACTGGATTTGAATAAATTTTTGGAAATATAATATGAAACTTTAGCCCCAAAACATATATTAATAATATTACAGAAAACCTCAGATTCCTTTTTCAGAAATTCAATATGCAAAATTCAAAAAGCATAACGATTTATACTAAAGAAGTAATGCTTATGACGAACTAAAGTAAATTTTTAAGTTGAAAGCTTGCAAAATGTATTTTCAAAATATATTTCGATTCCGAATTTTATTTAGCACACTTTTGTATTTCAGCATTGAGTGAAGATTTAAAAATTTGTTATTTCCTCTATCGAATTGTTTTGATAGAAATAAAATTTTGAAAACATAATATATGACATAATCTCTTGGTTTGACAAAATTTTAAAAGTTATAAAATAAGAACATTAAGTAGATTAGTAAATCTACTTAATCTTCTAGTAGATTAGCAATCTACTTAATGATTAAGTAGATTAGTAAAAATAAGTTGCAAGTTAAAGATGTTTTTGGAATATATATTTGTCTCAAATTCCTTTCTAATGATTTAGTTCAAAATAAGAATGAATAACTTTTTAGAAATATAATGTGTAAACTTCTTTAAAAATTTAATTAAAATTCTAAGAAAAAAAAACTCTTAGTACTGCTTTAGAAAATTCCAAATCGTGTTTTATAATGAAAAATTCAACTCTAAAAAATCAATAAACATAATTGTTTATTCTGAAGATACAATACTGAAGATAATTAGAGTAAAATTTTAAACTGAATGTCGTAAGAAATATTATTTTCGAAATGAATAAAATGTTTCAAAAAGTGTTATTTGTTATTGGTTGCTTAGTAGGTTCCGTTAGTTCGGTATGAAATGAAGATTTAAAACATTATCATCTCTATTATTGAATCGCATTTGACAAATAACAAAATTCTTATATGATAATATATGATCTGTTATTTAAATTTGGCAAAATAATTTTTATTAATAATTTAAAAGCTTATTAAAAATTAGATGAAAAATAATGTTTTTAAAATGGATATTAATATCAGTTTTCATTTCAATGCATTAAAACCAAACAAAAATGTTCGAAAGCATCATATGAAACTTTTCTTTAAAAATTTATTCAGTAAGTTATAATGTAAAATTTAAAATTTGTTGCACTGAAAGAAAAAAAAAATTGCCCCCAAAAAATCAATGAGCGAAATGCTTCATGCTAAAAAATTTAAATACGCTTGAGTAAGACTCTTAGGCTGAAAGAAAATGCAAGCTCGTTGTTGAAAAACCGCAAGGCAATTCATTGCTCAAAGTAGATTTATTATTTCGAATGACGGGTTTTTTCTACATAAAAGCAGTCTAATTATGTACAATTTAATATTCGAAATACGAAAATTACTGTACAAAAGTAGCCCAATGAATAAGTATAACTTTCGAGTATACTCTCTAATAAAGGCATCACCTCCCTCCTCAAATAAAATCATGGGCATTGGACAATATCGTCAACGTCACAAATGCACAGATTTTTATTTTTAGACAATGGCATATGAGTTTTGTGCTTCGCAATATGGTGAAGAAAACCAAATATGTATTGCAAATGCCCTTTTTTCAACCAATTGAAATCAAAATTTAACGCAGAATGCATTTTTAATATCACGATCATATGTTAAATTTCATTTATTTAAGTCGTTGTGTTTTTATATTATCGCGTACAGACCAACTAACATTCAACTCTTTGACGGATTTAATTCAAAATTCGATAAGTATCTAATTTAAATGTTAAATTTTTATGCCGATTTTATTCATATAGCTATTTACTGTCATCAATGGATTTCATTCATCAATGGATTTGATAGAAATCTTCAAATTTGTTGAAAGAATATGCAGCCAAATTTCAATTTGTCTTGATAAAGACGCTTTTGAGTTATTGTGTTCACAGACTTATGAACAGACATAGTTCCCAAATTGTGCTTTATGGACTCAGGAAATTAATTAAAACTAAGATATTGAGATTAGTTAAAATATCGAGTCGGATTTTTGACTATTACAATACTTTCTCTTTGCATACTTCGTTATACTAGTAAGTAAAAATGGGTTTGACTTCATAAATCACTCAATTCTTTTATGAATTATAATAAATTTTATTATAAACAGATAACTATTATGGGAATTTTTATATCCTTTCTGAATTTCGAACTGAAATAAACAATATCAGCTTTCAAGAACTCGAATGGCATATTCTATAATCTAGCATACCTCCTGATAAAGAAATATTAATTTGAAATAACAAACAAAATTAAATTCAATTTTAGAGGGAGGTACAAAAGTGCATAATAAGTCGCAATAAATTTATACTTTTGATATAATACAAAAAAAAATCTGAAAATAAAATTTAACAAACATAGAAACAGATATCGAAAGACATAAAAATATCAAAATGTCACTTTTCTTATTTTACACTGCGAAAATTTGTCTGTATTTCTTTGATAATATCAGTTTGAATAAATAACGGAGACAACTGAATCATACTATTCCACAAACAATTCTCAACTATTTTAGAAAAAAAAAACAAAAAAAAAAAAAACGGTATTTTTCAATTTGCATTAAAGATTCGGTATGGATCTCCGTTAGATTTCAATCCGGAAGAAAACTGAATAAAAAACAATCAAAAAATCTTTACTTAAATATTCAATCACCATTTATAATCTATTGAATTTAGAATGTTTCAATTAATTTAGAAAAAAATATATTAATATTATTCTCATCAATTTAAGTGATCTGACATTTTTCAAATGGAGATACTCGCCTTTAGCAATGACATTTTCGATGGAAATGTGTGTGTGTGTGTGGGGGGGGGGATCCCCTCATTATTGGCATCTTGGATTCAAGCAGAAAAGAAGAATCACACTATTGCATCAGAATTCGACGTTTGAGGTAAATATTATTCAAAATTAATCCTTTTCATTAAATAAACAAAAAACTGATAGATATTCTTTTAGCTTGAAAGAAACGAATCGCCTTCGGAGACCAGTTGTTCAAATTCATAATTTAGCCTTTCAACTACAGAAAAAGATAATCAGCTGAGAAAGACGAAATTTTAGTAATAATTTTACACTGTGGTACCTAATCCGTAGAAAATAAAAGATAAGAAAATTAATAAAGAGAGTAACAGGAAACCCATATTGAAAGGGAGAAGAATTAAATTGGAGTAGATGACCATGAAATTGAGTTAGGATTTCAGGATTACTTTTATACTATATAAAGTAGGATAATCATTTAAGTTCTTCTACATGGAAAGCAAAGGGGAAAACGTGTATCAGTAAGCAGTATTTATATTTTTATCTTTCGAAAGCTATACCTTCTCATTGTGAATTCTATTTAGTAATAAAAATTAAAAAAAAAAACAGTAGTACAGATTTTTCGAGTCCCAATTTACAGAATGCATTAAAAATAGTTTCATATTAAAATACATATTTAATAACTTTAAAAAATAGAATTAAATGAACTTATGGTAGGCATTTCAATTGTGTGTTTCTCATAATTTTTGCTAAGTTAAATATTAAAGCGAAATATTGATTAGTAATTTTACAAAATCATATTAATTTTATTATTAATAATTATCTAGAATAATTAATATTCATTAACTAATAAATATGAATAATTATTTCATATTCAAATTTGTTTTCTTAATACTCAATGTTAAAATGCATTTATAATCAACTCAGAATTAAGGCATTTATTCTATTTTTTGAAAATATCAATTTATATATGAAATAAAAATACATTTAAAATCCATATAACACAAATTAAATAACCTAAATTTAAAAATAGAAAATGTTTTAAAAAAAGTTAAAAAATTTGCAGGTGTAGCTCAAAATATTTACATACTTGTCATTTTTTTGAATTAGTTTTAAAGAATGAAATAACAGCATTTCAATTTTCTATTGTAAATATATCAAAACTGAATATACACATAAAAGTATTAATAATTATGCTACTATTTAAAAAAATTTGGGGGGGAGGGAGATCACAGATAATGCAAAATAAAAATCAATATTGCACTAAGATACTTATGAATAATTTATTGGCATATACATTCAAGAAGATCTATCACAGCTGTGATGCATGCGAATAACTGCTATCACAAATGAACAGATCATCTAATTTGTCATGGCTGCCAGCTGGATTTTCTTCCTTAACAAATCTTCCACTTTCTTATCCAATACTTTCAAAGTTGAATATTATCAAACATTAATACTGCAATATTGTATCAATTTTTGAACATGAGATATTTAGAAAACAGAGATAAAATCACTGAAAAAAACAGACAAAATTATATTATAGAAACTAAATGAAAAATAAATAAGTGGCTCAAAATCTAGTATTGTAGCTTAAAATCTAAAGACAGAAGATGACTTTTTAATAAAATCATTGTCAATCAGGTAACCATTATATATTATATTTTGTTGAATTAGAAAGAAATTTGCATAATAACAAATAAATTTGTTATGAATGATTGGAGGTAAACAAAACTAAATATTGATCTTTAGATTGAATATTATGTATAAATAAAGCTACAGGGCAATGAAAAGTACATAAATGCTGTTAAAGTAAATGCAAACATAACATCACAACTTAACAATAAAAGAAAATTTTTGATTAAAATTATTATAAAATGACCTGATTACAATGCATTATACTTGATGAAGCAAGAGGAAATAATGCATCGTAAAAATTGTCATAAATAAAATAGCTAAAAATAAAATGGAAAACTAAATTATAAATATTGCTTTTTATTTCTCACAATGCTATGCAAAAATAAAATTAGAATTCATTGAAAAGTAAGACACAATTATTGTTAAAATTAATCTAAAAACAGAAGAGATTCATATAAAATTTGAGTCGGAACCATTTTAAAGACTCAGAGATAATTCAATTAGCAAATTGAGTTATTGATTCGACTGATTCTAAAATCTCTTTTTTGAACTTGTGTAAAATAAGTAGGGATGAACTAGATGTTTCCCATAATGCATACTGTGAGTTTCTAGCAAGTTTCTTTGAACCCGTACGATATAATAATCATTATAGAAAATTTTGCAAGATTAGATTGGCTATTAAAAATCATACTAACCATGTAAAATTATACACAAAAAATAAGTGTAAAATTATATATAAATCTGAATTTTCTTTACCAAATATATCTGATAAATATGTTAAAATAGTCACTGACATACATTTATTGTCAATCTTTCTTCCTGAGAACCATTTCAAATTTTAATATTAAAATTTTCAAGATCTGTATTCACATTTTTATTATAAGACAAATAACTATATATGTATAAACAGCCTTTAAATAACTTTTATATTTATTATTCATAAAAAATAAAAGATGCATTTTTTTAAATAAATCCAAAATAATGTTATGATGAAATAAAATATAACTATAGTGTAAAACTGCATAATATATAAAAAATATTAATTTATTTATAAATTAATGAATAAACTACATATATAAATTAAGTATTTGGATATGAAATGCATGCTGTTGATGAATATAGTTAAGATTTAATTATGAAAGAATTTATGAGCAATGATCCTTGGCAATTGTTAGCAAGTGGTTAATATACAACTGAAAACTAAAGTTTTCTTCAAACATATAATTTTTTGTATTTTATTTACTATTGAAATTCATAATTATTTAATAAATGAAAGAAAATGATATATACAATCATCTGAGCATCATTGCAAAATATTTAGAGAATATCCTTTCAGAATGAGATACAAAAAATTTCCTGACAACTGATGACACTTGCTCCAATAATTCTTCAACATTATCTAAATATAGGGGAGAAAATACATGTTCAGATTATTCAGTTAATTTTAAAATGCACAATAAAAATATTAACTTGCATTTAAAAAGATTTTTCTATGTCATTTTGCTTATACTACATAATAAAGAATCATACAAAAAGTTGTTTAGTT
>JAPMOR010032985.1:42154-112025 GCA_026543865.1 Argiope aurantia | reverse complement strand
TTTGCTTATACTACATAATAAAGAATCATACAAAAAGTTGTTTAGTTTTTCATTGCTTCTTGCATTATTATTTCACTCATACAAAATTTCTACCTTTTTTTTTTTAATTCGGTCTACCTATTTTGTGTTCAGTGTATAAGATTGTTTTGTTAATTTAGCAAAGTACACACATGTTAATTGCTCCTAATGAAATTAACCATAAAAGTAAATTCAATGGAATAAAGAATCTAAAGCAAAAGAAAGAAATGTCAAGGCTGGCAAATTTGGATATCTGCAAAGTCTAACAGAGCAAAAGAAAGTGAATGATATTTATACACAGTTAAAGAGTATTAGTCATTAAAAGAAAACACATGGTAATTGATGAAAATAGTAAGCATGGAAGGTGGAATATTATAAGACAATATTTTTTGAAGGCTCCGAAAGTTAATTCAGCCTTGATTAGAAAGATTCATGCGCTTCCCTAATTAGATAACAAAAAGATAAAGATATGTAATAAATTTTCACTTCTGAATAAAAAAGCATACAACAATTTCTTGATACATATTTACTATCGTGAGTAAACAAGAAAATTATTAAAACTCAGTAGGAAGGAATTTAAAAAGAAACCAGAATATTTTTATATGATAACCAGAATATATTATACTCAGAGCAAAGCTTAGCATGTCGATCCCGAAGTGTAATGTAAACATAAGCACCAAATCGAGGCATCGGCAAGCTCATGTCAACCTTTAAGAGTCCAATCACAGGGCAGTTCACATCACCCTGATGCTTTTATAAGATGCGCTGTGATTGTACTCATTTAGGTTGACATGGTCTGGTCGATTTCTAGAGAGTGTCAAATTCAATGTATTCGGATCACTTCGGGAAATCAAATAATGCGATGTTGACGCTGCAGGAAGTGTAATTATTGAAGAAATTTTGCTTTTCTAATCAAATATAACATCCTAATTTATTTCACTAAATTAAGATTTACATTGCTGTTTATTGAGATAAAAGTAAATAGTTTTGATAGTGATGATAAATATTTAAAAGAAAATAGAATTTTCATAATTTGCTTATTTTGCTCTTCATCACGTGATTTGATTTTGCTTATTTTGCTCTTCATCACGTGATTTGATTCTTGCATGAGCCGATTATGTAAATATTCGTACAGAATCTTTTTAATCTGTCTTGATATTATTTCAGCAAAATAAACCTCACATAGATTGTTGCAAACGTTAAAGTCCTTTTTTTTTTTTTTTCTAGCTGCTGTACAATCTACACGTACGTTATTTTGAAATTCGTGAATGGCAACTACTACTCAAAATAAAAACATCCCTATTTTTGTATTTTTTTTTTTTTTGAATTAATGTTTGTAAATAATATGTTCTACTATGCAATTTTTTATAAATCAGTTATTATATAGACAATTATTTTAATATAGAATAAATAATCTATATTATTCAAAATGTCGTCAGATATACAGAAAAATGTAGAAGATGAACAGCTGGTTGTGAAATATAGTGACTTATTGAAAGAGACCAGTTCTGAACTGGGTTCTGCTACTTCTAAAAGGACACACGTTTGTGATTTTTGCTTTAAGGGATTTTTAAACAGAAGTTCTCTCCAGTGCCATTTACTGACACACACTGGCGAGAAACCTCACGTTTGTCAAGTATGCAAAAAAGGTTTCACGCAAAAAAGTAGTTTGCAAACTCATAGTTTAATACATATAGGCATGAAACCTCATGTATGTGAGGTGTGTTCACGTTCATTTACTGACAAAAGTACCTTGAGGAAACATTATCTTATTCATTCAGGTGAAAGACCCCATGTTTGTGATGTTTGTCAAAGAGGATTTGTTCAAAAAAGTACATTGCTAAAGCATTATATGACTCACACTGGAGATAAACCACATGCATGTGAAACCTGTGGCCGAAAATTTGCGCAGAAATTCAGCCTTCAGACTCATTATTTAACCCACATGAAAGAAAAACCATTTGAATGTCCCTTATGCAATAAAAAATTTACTTCAAAATGCAAATTGGCTCGACATGAAAAAACACATTCTAATGATCATCTTTTTCTTTGTACAATTTGCAACAAAAGTTTTAAGGCTAGGGTTAGTTTAGAAAAACACATACATACAAATGCATTTGACTAAACCAATGCTTTATTGTGAAAAATGCAATATAGGCTTCAAAGGGAAGGGAAAACTTAAAAGACATTATAAGATGCATCAATGATGATTTAAAAATTGTTTCATTAGGAAGATTTACATTCAAATTTTTTTTTTATTGTATATGATATGAATGTTCTATTTTAAATGCTAAGTATGTTTATTTGGTTGAAAACTAAGAAAGAATGTCACATTGACGTTTTAAATACATTAAAGGTAATTTGATATTTTAAATAATTTTTATTTGTTTGAAATGTGATAAATATTTTTTTTTTCAAAGGGAAGGGTTTATATGATATATAAATTTTCTTTTGTTATCTTTGTGACTATATATGTTTGTAAAGTATCAAACAGAAAACACTTAATACTTGAATGAAACATTTATATATTTTTCAAGTTGTGAAAATTTGTTACTGTATAGCAAATTGCATCTGTATTGTTTTAATTTTTAAAAGCATATTGCATCATTTATGGGTTTTTTTTTCCTTTGATATGTTATTTGATATCAAACACTAAAAGTATGTCATTCTAAATAAGTTGAAAATATCCATTTAGAATAACATATTGACGAATATTTAAAATCTTCAGTAATTAAATATGAAAGATTGTAGCATTCTTAATTATTTCTTATTTTTATAATAAAGAAAAGAAAGAAAAACTGAATACATTATATTTATGGCAATTGAATTTATGTTTTAAATTTTTATAATCTTTGAATTTTAATTCACTTGTTATTTATTAATGTTATTGATATTGAATGTTTATTTATTAGAAAAATAAGAATTTAAAATTTATACATTGTGTTCATTTTTATGGAAAGTCTATTTATTGTTTACACACTTTTACTTAATTTGTTTCATGTTTATAATTATGGAATTTTATAATCAATTTTCACTATCTTTCTGCAGTGCTAGAGTCTTGAAATTTTGTGCAGTTACATTATTTTTGATTTTTGGAACTTGTTTATTAGCTAACCAATTAATCTGATTAAATATAGACCTATCAATTTGACATCGCATGGTAAGGTCCTTGAAGAAATGATGTTTAACATATGATAATATTTATAATAATGAATTTTAAATTAAAGACTGAAAAATGATTGTTAAAATAAGAAGATATTTTATTTTTCTTTAACATGCTAATAAAAGTACAGATGTTTAAAAACTGATTTTATTAAATGTGTTTAAATATTGAATTTACATTCTAAATATCTAATTCTTTTATTTTTACTTTCATTGTAATTTATCATATAATTGTTTCATTTTAACTATATTGTTACATTTCATTTAAATTTGCCATCTCAAAATGAAAAAAGAAACATACCGAGCAAAATACATAATTTACCTATGCTGTTAAAAGAACCATTTTTTTTTTTTTTTAATTTTGATCTCCTAAATCTTATTTCTTTTTTTAAACTTTTTTGTCTTTTCCTCTGTCTATATTATTATATAAGCCTTTAATATTTTTTTAAACTGAAATAAAAAAATAAAGCTATTTTGCTGTAAATTTATGTAAGTATATTCAGATTTCATAGAATTTAAAGATATGCCCGTACAAAATGTGTAAACTTAAATTAAAAATTTTGGTAAAAAAAAAAAATGAATAATAAACATCAGTATTTATATTATTTGAATTTGTGATGTTTGCTGCTGTAATGAACATAAATTAAAAAATTTCCCTTCTTTATTTTTGCAGTTGTTATAAGTAAATGTTATTTTATCCACTTTAAAATTTTATTGATGAAAGTATAATCCTTGTTCTTAACTTATGAAGAGTATTTGATAACTCATTTCTGAATTATGTTAGCATACATTTTTAGATGTGCATTATACAACTTTTAGTTTCTTCTATTTCATAAAATTCTCTTAATATTTGTGAATGACATTCATTGATTGACCAATGGATTTTTACAATAATAATTTAACCAATTTTTTGCTATAGTTTAAACAAAACGAGCATAGAATTCAACAATTTAAACTTTTTAATGCAAAACATGAAAATATAATCTATATTGATAATAGTAATGAAAATTCATGTAATGGAAGAATGTAAGAAATGGAAGCTTTGTTCATGTATTTTTTTTTTTTATTTCCAGTTGATGAACATGCAAAAACAAAGTACTGATATGTATTATGATTAAACATTTAAAGGAATTTGTTTCAATTAAAATATTATAAATGATTTACTGATTATCCTGCATGTAGATATATGTATCCTTTTAAATTCAAAACAGCAACTCATGTAACCAGGAAAGTGATGTGTGCCTATTGTAAAATTGACATATTAGCTCTTTTTCAGGTCATAGAAAGCTCATCATTTTAATCGCAAATATTTCCATCAGTTTAACAAATAGCTCCTCCAAAAATAATTCCATGTAACTTTATTCTCTGTTTTTATTATGGTATAGCATATATTTTTTTGTTGAGACTTTTTGACCTATCACCTTTATTTTTTTAGCTATTCTTCGTAACTTCATATCATTGTTAGGGGCATTTTAACTATCTCAAGAAATTTAGTATAATCACTTTACTATAGATACACATTGCCTTTCTGTTATGCAACACTGGTTTGAATTTTTAAAAAGCTTAAAATTTCTTTACTGACCATCTTGTATGTCTACACACACCCACACGTATATAATGAGGTTATACTTCATTTTATATGTTATGATTTGCACTATCTTAAATTGCTGTGTCTTATTATGAATGTATTATTCAATTAAATTTAATTCTTTTGCTGAAGACATAAGAAGTTTATTTATTATTATTATTTTTCTCTTTAATAATCATTCACCAGAAGTATGTATGATTTTTGTATGTTTTAAACTGTATCATTTCAATGTTATTTGACCCCCTTCTGGTCATTATAATTAATAGCATTATTTTTAATATTTTATTACAATTAATATCTTGTAATTTCTGAAGTAATGCTCAATACACATTTGTTAGCAGTTAAATGTTTCAAATTAATATTCTCAATAAAAGGTCATATTCTGCTAAATTCATTTAATTACCTGTGTAACATATGATGTGCCAGTTTAAACTTTTTAAAGACATTTATTTGTGATGTTTTTTAATCACTATATGCATACATATAGTTTGTTCATTAGAATAAATTTAATAATCTTGTTAAAAATTTACTGAATAGTTATTTATCAAATGTACAGTTTTATAACGAAAGAAAATGAAAAGCAGGCACTTTCTTATCGATAAATTATTCATTAATTGTTTAATAATAAGAAATGCTATATAAATCAAAATGGTTAAAGATAAAAATTTGAATATATAAAATAGCTTGTTTATATTTACATGTGATATAATTATATTGGCATTTTATATGATTATAATCGTTGCATATATTATTGTTGCAGATTTTATTATAATTGTTGACAAATATTGTTGTTTTCTTGGCATTTTACTATTCACTTCATTTACAATTAAAATAAACTCATTTGAAAAATTCATTTACAAAAAGAGTATAAAAAGTCATTAAATCAGCTAACATAGAAGAGTCATATTGCAAAGTGTTCAGAATATATTCAAGTTATGACGTGGTAACTTGCAGATTTTATTGTATTTTCCACTATCTAAATGGCATATAATCATTCTCATTCCTCTCACATTTGCAAGAACAAGTCTGATGTCATTTTTATTATGCAAAATGTGATTTATATTCTGAGCTTAAATCAATTAACTGGCAAAGAAATGTCATAAAATATGAAGGTAGCTATGAAGCAACCTTGTGAATGCCATTCTTGTTTGAACATAAAATTTCAATTGTCAACCTATATTTGTATCCTGTCTTACATTTTCAATTTGTACCCAGTGATACTGATTTCATCTAAATAAAACATCTTGACATTTAGTAAAACTCACAATGCTTTCCAGATATACATAGAAAACATTTACTGATAATGTAGGAAAATTTGACAATCTTCTCTTTCTAATACTATGCAAAATGTATACCTACAATGAACATTTTGGGAGTTATATAAAACTGTAACAGCATAAACACTTCAAATGTGTCTTGTATTACAAAATAAAAATTTATATTTTATTCAGGATTTTGAATAATTCTGTCATCATGTGTATGCGTGATATTATGTCCCTGTTTGTAATGAATTCAAATCTTAAAATGTATTCATAAGCAGTTAAATTTATAACTGCTTATGAATGATGTTTTTTTTGGATCTCTGAAGTAGTCCATATTATTGTTCATATATTAATCTGTTCAAATGTGTTTAAAAAAATCACTATAAGATAGATATACAGTGACTTTACTAGATCCAAGTGGATATTTCTAAAGGGGGGAAAAATTGGAATTAAGAAGGACCATTTGTGCAGCCCATCACATCTAATGATTAAAAGCTTTTTAAAAAAATACTGCGGTGTCACAAGGCACACATTCCAAAAAGAAAGGAAAATTTATAAGCTTATGTTAATAATAAACCTGAGGTTGTTTTCATAATTAATTTTTTAAATATTTACAACTTTTTATGATATATGTAAATAAATACATGCACTATAGAGATGAAATACTAATCAAATTATTGAAATTAGTTTGTTGTATGAAGAATTTATCTTGTTTTATATAACAGTTTTTTTTTTATTAATTCATTTTCAGCATGTATATTATCAGAAACTTATAAACTACAATTTAAAAATTTCTTCGTATCATTTACATAAATGGTGAATATTATGCGATTCCAATTGAATACATAAAGAATTTACTTTGCATGAAGTTTTGTTAAGGTAGTGATCATTTTAAATATATAAAAAAGCATACGTTTAAGAAGAATTAGAAATGCTTAATTTTAAATTTCCCTGTAAATTTTATCGAACACCTTGTCTACTTCTATGAACATCTGACAACAGTCAGTTTCATTTCATTGTAATTAAATGAAATAAGAATTCTCAATTCATTAAAAATTATTACATATAAATATATGCTGTAAAAATAATATTTATAATAATAATCTTTTATGTTATTTAAGGAATCAGAAATAAGAGCAATTATTAATTTTTATATAAATTTATTCTGTCTGTAAAATACGTAACATTGCTATTCCATTTTTAAATGCAATTAAAATTTAAAAGATGTGCAGATAATTTTGTTTTCCTGATTTACTAATAAAGACGGTTACATAATCATACTTATGCTATATATATGGCAACAAATAATAATAATAATAAAGATATCAGATAATAAAAATAGTGTAATATTTATTATTGATATTAGAAAGAATGCATAAAGCTTTGAGATTTTTTTTTATTTTATAAGAATATTATGTACATATAATTTAGAACACTATACAATATGAACAAGGTTTCTGTTTCCCAATCAATTGAAGAACTTGAAAATGTACCTGAAAAAATATTAAGAAAATTAAAACAAAAGAAAATTTCCACAGTATTCTTAAAAGTAGTACAACAGATATAAATACAGGTGTGGAAAAAAAAAAAACTACACTTCATAAAATAATGAATCATGTCAAATGCAAACACTGGAGTAAAGTAAGACAATTGCACAATAAAATGAATAAATTTAAACAAAATGTGCTTATGAGATTAAAAATTATGGTAAATTATTATATAAAGGTTTCTTTTTTTTTTGTATGAACTATATAACAAATTAGGCTATCATAGAGAAATCAAAATAACAGTCTAGATTCATCAATGACATAAAAAAAAAATAAAGACATTTCAAAGAATATGAAACATATTAAAAATGTCAGCGCATTACTGATAACATAAATTTTGTCACCATGGCATTGATAATTTGTATACAATGACAATTGATAATTTGCATACAATGACTTGCCTCTATACAGCACCTTTATCATTGGAACGAAAGTGGCGACAAGATTAGCATGAATATCTTAGACCTTATTGTCAAGCTCACCGCAGAACATTCTATATTTTTTCAGTGGGTCCCCTCGCATATTGGTTTAAATGGTAATGAGATAGCTGATAATTTAGCTAAGACAGCCTCAGCTGATATATTTCATGGTGGTGCAACACTAACTTATTTTGAAATCTCCTCTATCAAAAAAATGCAGTCGAGTGCACTTAGGAGAGTCCCACCTGCTCACCTTTGGTATTTTGGTAAGAGTTCTGGTTGGTGTCACCATCTTGATATCTCTAGAAAACAGCAAACAGCTGCCTCTCTCATTTTTTGAGTGGACACACCAAATCCCTCACCTTTCAACACGGCCGGAGAATCTTCGCTGAATGCCCTTGGTGCAAGGTAGATCAAGCCTCTCCCAATGATATTCTTAAATGTTTAAATTTTACTATTTTTAAGATTTTAAGGGATCCACTATTGTTTTGGGATATTTTAGAGATCTTTGGTTGTATGGAGATGGTATAGTGGCACTATACCACATGGGATCACAAACAAAAATGACAATTCAATATCTTAGTGCCTGCTTCAGATAGAAAGATTATATATGTGAGAGATGATCAAACAAATGAAGATGTTTTTATATTCAAGATGAATTTACAATAATTATAAATGCAAATTATGACTAATAATATTATCAGATAACATACAATATTTTACATATGTTACAATTTGTACACAAATTTAAAATCAAAGAAAAACTAATATCATAATTTGAACAAATAATCACCTATTAATGATTTTCACTTCCTTTTTTCAGTTTCTCTGAAAGCAGTTTTAACAAGTAAATAAATCGCTGTTTAACCTAAAATACAAAAATAATAATAAAAATAAATTACATAATAATTATGAGTATTGCATCTATTAAGCATTTATTTTTATTCAACATAATTAGAAAGAGAATTCATAAACCTTTTATATGATTTTCCAGAGCGATTTTGTGACTTTTTTTTCAGTCAGCTTGGATGCAATGAACATTGATGAAGTGAATAATGATTAAAATAAAACAAGTTATTCATTTGCGTTCAAATGTACGCAATATTGTACAGTTTTACCAAAAAATTATGCAAGTCTATTGAATTAAAATGCTAGAACCTACAGCTAATTAAGTTTACATGGATGTTAAAAGATTAATTTTAAGCAAATGTATATTTTACATAATGAAAATAAATTTAAATAAACAAAATATTTTAAAGTTAAAATTTTAAACTTTCAATCAATTTGAATATGCAAACTCCAATAACATATTTTTACTACCAAAATTTAACTATTCAAATATACTTTATTTCACAAGCAAATAAATTAAATTGTTTGAAAATTTTGCTTTTTAAATAATACATTAGAGGATGCAACAAAAATCATTATACATTATAATTTAAAAAACAATAACTCTAGTTTAGATGCATATTATATAATCTTATATGAATACATTCGATCATTTTATATTAAAACCTTTCAAGTAACATAAGATGTAATACTGGAAACTAGGGGGTTACTTCCCCTGCTCACTAATCCCAAGAATCACATTTGATTTTTTCAGGATCCCTATATGACCCCAGCTCATATTATTTGCTTGCCATATTGTTATGCATTTGCTATTAGTAATAAGAAATTGTATATGCATTCATTTTTTTAATATAAGAGAAAGATTAAAAAAGGAAATCAAATCAATTTCTGCAATGCAAATTTTATAGTAGTAGAGAGTTACATTATATATATATTTGTGCGTGTGTTACAAAAAATATATAATTCTAAAATATTTATAAAATGAAAATTGAATTAAAACTGAATTTCTTTAGCTATCTGTTTTGATAAAATATATTTCACAAAAATGGTTTGACATAAAATTAATAATATTGAGATAATCACTGAACATGGTGAATATTATTAAGATTAATCAAATAATGCCAGTTGGTTTTGATGAACTAAATCTTATTGTAAAAATATCATTATGTATTAATGATATATAGTTTTTATCATATTATCTTAAATTATACTTGAATAAGAATGATAGAACATTCTGAGTGATTTGCTATACTTCAAAATAATGAAATTAATTGGTGATGAAAATTAGATATGCTCCAATAGTTTGAAAACTTCACTTCATCTACAAAAAAAATGCATAACACTTCTATTTCATTCATTTCAATTTGAGCTTCCATTGTCTTCACTACTCATTTTCAAATTAAAATAAAAACTGCTCAACTTAAATGCATTTTTTTTCATTCTATTTAAATATAAAAAAATAGTGTTGTCTCAGTGTTTCTGCTGTAAGAATGTAAACAATTAAAAAATGAGAGCTGTCACCAAATGGCAATTAACAAATTCAGTGTGATTATGAACTTTCCTTCCTGAAGAAGTATTATACAAATACAAGTTGACACAGAAAATTCACAATAGCTTAAATTACATAAATGAATTTTCATATAACATCTATTCATACAAATTAATAAAGATATATTTATTATACCTTGATAGGTGTTATTGATCCTATTTCATTTGCTGATACACGGAAGGCACGCTTGTTAATTCCATATTTTTGACAATTGGAAATAATTAACTGGTCTTCCTCTCTGGTTAAAATATATATATATATTATTTTATTTAAATGTTATAACACATAAAAAAATTAAAAATACACTTGACAACTAACCAGTTTAAACAATGGAATTTAGATACATCTAAACAAAAGTTATAATTAACAAACCATAATCCAACTAAATTTGATTCTAATATATATTTAGAATAAATCTAGTTAATTTTTTTTTTCTTAAATGCTTCCTTGTTCATTTTTTAAAAAAATATGCAGAGGGTGTTACAATCTAGTTTCTATTCCAACTGGCAGATTGTATTGTTAAATAAATAAATTGCATTGTTAATTGCATAAATTGCATTGTTAAAAAAATTTTTAAACAGTTTTCATTGCTTCATCAAATATTTAAATCTCATGATTTTTCTTCCATTGTTGAAAGCTAAGGAAGAGGGATCCTGTTTAACATTTGTGTAGTTTACACAACAAATAAAAAAAGTTAAAATACCATAAAATTTAGAAATCAGATGATTTATGCATTTATGTATATAATAGCTAATATAATCATAGCAGAATCATTATGCTATGATTGCATTGAATTGGTCTCCATTAGAAAAGTTTCTTTCCATAGACAATGAATTGGACATAAGACAGATTAGCACAGCTTTAATGTTTGCTAATTTGATGTAATCATGGTCATCAAGTTATATCTAAATGATTTGAGAATATATATATATATATATATATATATATAACCAATATTTCTGTCGAATCAACTAGTTGCTTGAAGCAAATATTAAATAAATGAACAAGGAGAAATGAAATTAAAATTATTAATAAAACACTTCATAAATTTAATGAAAATAAATTTAACTCAAAATAATAGCATTGCATATATTTTTCAACACTTTTTATAACACAATTAACTTAATAAATATTCTTTACACACACACACACACGCACGCACGCACACACACACAAACAAACACAGATATATATATATATAAGCCTTTCAGAGAAAACTAAGTACACTATCTTATAAATTTTACAATAATTAAATAAGGGAAACAAAACATTCAATAAACAACAAATAAAATTTAAACAGCATATGAAAGAAAATGTACTTACGTGCTCCAGTTTTTTATAGATTTACCAGGTTTCTTTGAACGTACTTTATTTTTGCAAGTAATTAAACCTTTTTTTCTTTTTTCTTCTAAGCATATGATATCCCGAATTGTACTAAAATCAGATGGCATACGCTTTTGTACTGAATTTGATGCAGGAGGCAAAACAGCATCTTCATTAATACTACAATAAAATTTTTGAATTGGTTCAAGAAGTTCATTGCATATAACATTGTCTTCATCCGAATCAGAACTCTCATCACCATGTGATGTGACAATCTGTAAACAAATGCAAAAAATCTTTAAATTTCAAATTTTACCAATAAGTAAGTATTATGAAAACAGAAGTAATCCTAGAAAATGAATACTGGAAGAATAACTTTGTATCAGTGATACAAAAACAATAAAATGATAATTAATGAATTAATAACTAAGTATATGATGAATTAAATTTGTTACATAAATAATAAAAACAATTACAAATTTTAATCCCACCATTACAAATAGATGTACATATGCTAACAGGCATGGAATATAAATGAAAGAAATAATTTATGAATTAAACTTTATTCATAGAAGAATGTACTATTGAATGTAACAGCACTATGTTTTTGATTTTGAGCAAATGTGTAGAAATCAGCACAGTTTCAAGGGAACATGAAATCATTTTTGATGCATGGGATTTTTTTATTACTGAAACCATGGCCAAATGAGAAATTCTTGCATAAAGTTTGAACACCAGATATCATCATAAATGTTCAATGATGTTATATAACAGCATAAAGGGATAAGATGATAAATATTACTTCATGCTCATTCATCTCAAACATACCTAATAATGTGGATGAAGTGCCCATACTTGAAAAAGCAGTCTAAGCAGAATGAATGATTGTCAATAATACTACAATTATAATCACTTTTACATTCCTTTCAAGGTATACTGAAAGCTAGGACCATACCTAAATGTTGCATTCAATATTATCGGAAACTATTTATTTACTTCTCATCAGGTAAGAAACAGTCAAAGTAAACCTTCCTGGTAGATTGCCAAAACACGAATGATGATTCATGAAATAAATTGTTGTTACTACCATTAAGCGTAGTTTCACAGAAAGCATAATGAGATCTAAAAACAATTTACAAATTTTTTTTCTGCCATTAATGTTTGCAACCTGGAGTTTCGTTGAGACAGTTTTGGTTGAAACAGGCTTCTTGGAGATGACTATTCATATCAAATGTATCTCAATAGTAATGATCAGTATTTTAAAAATCATTATACATTTTCAATCATCACAAACTGTAATCTTTTTTATAATATTGCACTTTACATTTATTGGTTTACAATCTATTTTCTCTATGTGTTATTACATTAAGTAAAATTGTGCTTCTTGAGCACTCCAAAAAGGTATCCGATTTCACTAATGAAGTTGCTAATTGAGAGTTCAACTATCATACCTTTACTGAAATTTATCAGGTCTGATATTGCAGTAATTTATAGAGTATAAATCACAAATGTTAATCAGTTAGTTTGCTGGGAGATGCAACTTATATATTGTTTCAATTAAATTCTTCAGATATAACTTCCATGTCCATGGCATTATTAAATTGTTGAGCATTAAAATTGCTTCATTTCAATAGTGTTACATATGTTCCATTTACTGTATTCTTGGGACTTTCTAATGGGAATCAATCCTATAACATTATAATGCAATAAAAAATGTAAATGTTCAATTCAACTAACTCACAATACTAACTTTTGTGATATTGCAACCTCACTTTTTAATTCATTTTGAAAAATGCATGGATAATAAAAAGAAGCACATGATTAAATATTTGATAAAACACTGAAATTTTTTTTTTGAGTTTCTTCTGAGATGGTATGAAATTTATTTTTATGTTATTATAATATTTTCATAAGTTATCATGGGGAAAACTAAAATTCAGTTTAAAATTTTATTAGTTTAAAGAAATTCATTTAAGGAACACATTTTCACCTTCCAAGGATTATATTCCAAACTTTATAGCTCATGATGAATGTTTCAGTAAATATATCGCTCTCTCTCTCTCTCATACACACACACATCCACAAAGCATAGACACACACACTTTTACTATTAATAGAGATAATGGTTGTCTGCAATAGTCATGATATAAATTGGGAAAAATGCATTTCCTTTTGTAGCCAGCAGATGATAAACCCAAGTACTTTATGGTGACACTCTACAAGCATAACACAAGGCCTTTTTTGTAAGTATTAGAATCAATTTGTATCCTATTAGTATGTATCATAATCAGATGTATACTAAAAGAATACAAAATATTTATATTTGTGTGTAATATAAACATAAAAAAAATAAGAAGAATTATGTCAATGTATCAGAAATCAATCCAGTTATGAAATCCTTCACACTGCATTTATTCTAAATTACACATATGAATTTGGTATCAGGCACTTCAGAATTTATACATTTTGAATGCGGTGTTTTGAGAATTTTAAACAAAAAATAACATTGGACAATCATGGTTATTGTTATAGTTGATGCTCCTGCTTTAAATAGTGATTGTAAAAAGGGGAGGGGTTAGAAAATCTTATGCAAGAAAGTGGAAATAAATTCAAAGAACCATTTAATAATATATTATAATGTTGGATAGTAAGTATCTATATATTAGATTGCTTTTATGTTTTGAAATACTAAATGAAACTGATGAAACCATGACAGTCATGCATTCATGTCATAGAAATAATCATCATTACAGATTATGAATACTTTGCGAAACCTTATATGGATGAGAATATGCGTGAACTATAAGAAATACTTTTATGCAGAATCTTAAGATAAGCAGAAATATTGAGTTTTACAATAAATATCAATTTTAGAAGTTGACAATTTTATTAATTATCCCAGCATAGCACTGATTTGAAACCTAATTGAAAATGAGAATGAACGTAATCAGAGATTAGATTCAATAATAATAATAATAAAGCAAAAGCATGAAAGTTAATTTTAATATGTATCAGCAGCTTACAACAGATTGACAGCAGTCTTATACTGTCGAAAAACACCCTCTTCAAGGATGAATCTGAAAATACTCACAAAATATATATATATTATTTCTATTGTTAGCAATTCTTTTTTCAACTAATAGAAAGCTTATAAAGAGAAATACAATACTAGTAGATAGGTTTTTATGCTGCTTCAGACATCACATATTCAATTTACATTAAAATAATTTGCTCATTTTAAAAGTTACGTAAACAAACAATTCAAGATAAATTCAATCTGCATTCTCATTGTACAGAAAAAGAAATTTTGAATAAATATATATAACAATAAATATCTATTTTACTATTGTTTCATTTTGATAAACATTTAACTTCCACAAACCATTAAAAAAACTTATCTTATATTTTTTTTCAGGCAGGGGCAATGTTTGAACATGCAAAAGTTCAACATGGATTTGCTAATATTTATAAAATTGTCTAATCTCTTTTTTGCATGCAAAGGGGAGGGGAGGGGTAAAATGGACTAGCATTTCTGTGAACAGCGAATATGGTGAAATGGAAAGTAGCACACACACATACATAAAAAGAAATCAATAGATTAATTACTCATCAGAAATAGAATATTTACAAATGAACTTTTTTTACTATTGTGGTAACATCTATAAAACTATATTTTTATTAAACTTTTTTCCCTTATAAAATATATATTTAAAATTTTATATCCTGAAAAAAATTACATAATTTATTAAAATTAATCTCTAAGAAACTAAGGATTTCAACAAGTATTACTTACTCTAAGACTGGGCTCAGTTAATGCAGAATGCTCTATGTGTAGCTGGTCATGCTTTTTATGGGATGAATTATCCACAGTTTTTGAACTTAACATTTCTGTTTGAATGATATGAGCTGATGAGTTATTTTCATTGTGTACTTCATTGGGACTTTCGCTAAATAAAGGTTCCTCCTTAACTGATACAGGATAAAAAGACTGAGTAGTGGCACTTAAAGATGCTTCAGTTTGGCATGTTTCATGATTTGTACTCATACTTTTTGTTGCCACAGTTCGTTTTCTTAATGAATAGATTTTTTTAGTTATAGGATTCTTTAAATTAAATGAACATTCTGAAGATGAATCTGAATTATTTTCATTTTCAATACTTTCCTCATCCGAAGATCCATCAGAGAGAGGCTCTTGTTTAATGGTTTGTGAGACACAAGAATTAGACGAAACTTCAGGTAATTCAGGATACTGAGTGCTTTTGTTGACCTGGTACTTTGCAAGTCTTTTTCTTTTCCTAGTGATTCTCTTTGGAAGGATTATACCAGAACTTCCATTTGAAACATTGTTTTCATTTACTGAATAAACTTTACAAATCATTGGCTGTAGGATACCTTGTGGATCTGGAGGGTGATATTCATGGATAATAGAAGGCACAAGCTGCATCCGTGGTAAGATTAACTTAGGTCTTTTGTCTTGAATTCTTTGTTCCTCCACGATTCTTTTTTTAAGACTCTCTCCACTGTAGGGTTCCTGCAAAAAAATAATATATCTTAATAAATTAAAAATGTATTTCATGTTTCAAATTACTTTCCTTACTTATTCTTTCATTTTTGAAAAATAATATGTGAATGTTTAGAATGAATGAGAATTATTTTTAATAATTTGCAAAAACAAATTATTAAAAATAGTCTTTCATATTAATTTAATTTTTTAACCAAATTATTAAAGCAGTAATCAATTAATATTTTATTATAAATAACAAGATAATTTAAGAGTCAATTATTTGTGAACAAGGAAAGTATAAGGGTATACATCAGCCTAAATAACATGGAAGAATGTAAAGTTGAATGCAAGAATATTTTAGTGTTGCCTGTCTCCTACCCATAACAATGATTGACAAGTTTTAGAATCAAACAGATTCTTTTAGTTTTATAGTTTTTATTCTATCTTCATAAAATTTCTTGCTTTTCATTTATGATAAAATTGCTCTTCCTTTGGCATATATTTGATAACCCTCATTACAAAAATAAACGGATTTATATATTCTCGAAGGAGTTTCCAAAGCTTTGGTCCCTATAATACATATATGTAAATTTAAAAAATAATAATAATGACAGTAAGAAAAAAATTGAGAATTTTATTTGTCCTTTCATTTTTTTTAAGTATTCTGTATACCACTGAGCCAATATTGTACAACTGAACACAAATAAATTGGCTACTTTAACTCAGCACATATTTATTTGAAAACTTAGCTTAGCTTGATTTAATATATATATTTTGGAAGCATTTGAAAGATAAATATCTATATGTGGAAACTTCTATTTTAGTCTTTAGCACATATTTGAGCTTTTGAAAATATTTTTTAAATTAATATCATGAAGAACTTATGTTCTTGTTTTTGCATATCAATCATGAACACAATTTCATATTGTATTTTGTCTGATAGTGTGTATAGTTTGTATAACAACAATAAAAAACAGAAAATGATAAGCTTTTTTTAACAATAAATTTCATATAATTTCTAAATAATTTAATATAAAAAAGATTCTAAGTACTATATAAAAACATTTATAAATTTATTGGTACTAAAGACAGGATGAAAGCACAAATAATATAAAATTTAAGGGAAAACATTTTTTAAAAAACCCAAATGATTTTTTTTTAAATCATGGAAAATCATTAGGACTTAATCTATAGGGCAAAAATATAAAAAATTGCACTTTCAAAAAAAGACCCCAAAAAAAAATTGTTACCATCCATGCAGGCAAAGCTGAAGGTGGATATTCTTCTGGGGCTTTGACATTGTTAGGATCAAAAATCCTAATAACTCTGTTGAATTCAGGAAGCTTTTTATATTTACAATAGTACTGAAATTAAAGTATTAGCAATGAATTAGCAAATTATAATATAAATTAAATCATAACTATTTTATTTATTATATGTAATTAAAATATTATAATACATAACACTACAATATCTTATTAAATTATGATACAAGGTTACAATTTAGAGAAATCCTTTATATCAGTTTTAGGTAATTTTATAAATTAAAATTAAAAATCAGTAAAAAATACATTTTAATATCTTCTTGTAAGAAGCCTTTAAAATATGCTTTGAAAACTGAATTATTAATTTTCAATCATCAATAAGTTTTTTTTATTTCTTTTAAAAATAAAACGATAAACATTTAAAAATGTTTGTATGCAAATTCATAGGAAACCTTAAGAAACAATTTGATTTAAATTTTATGAGGTTTTATCAGGTACAATAATACAATGGCAAATATCTCTTATAGCAACCATTAGTAAATATGCCAGACGTACTATAATTATCAATTCATACAAAAGTTTCAAAAAGGAAATAAATAAAAAGAAAGTGTCATTTGGAAAATATTTCATACTAACAGCAATGGGGTTTTCTGAATCCCTCTTCTGTTTTGAATTCTTAATACGACACTTAATTTGATATCTTGATTTAGTAGGTAACAAAAATTTCTGAATGCCTTCAAGAGGATCCTCCATAAATGAAAACTGTTCCAAACCCAAGGCAATAAGACTATAGATATACAAAAAAGTTTTTTTTTTTTAGAAGCATGTATTTAAACAAAGAGTAATTATGCTAAACTGAATAAATATCACTTAAATTTTAAAATTTAATATTTGACATTATATATTAAATGAAAATGAAATGAATATCTTTAAAAAAATTGAGATATAAGCAATTTTTAAACAAGTTTTGTAGAATATTAACAGCACTATTTTAACTAGAAAAGAAAATATTTATTCACATATAAATCAAAACACACATACATCAATCAATCACATTATTCACACATCAATCAAAACATATTTTTTACACATAAAAAAAAGATTAGAGTAATTTTTATGAAAAAACAAAAACAAATGGGAATTTGACACAAGTAAAGTTTTCCAAAAGTTAGCAATAAGCCAATCTAACAATATATATATATATATATATATATATATATATATATATATATATAGCATAGTTACTTATTGCTTTCTTCTCTACAACAGTACTATTCATATAATGCTGCTTTTAATTTATTTTAATTACTATGAGCCTTGAGAAAAATTACATATATAATTGCAGAAAATACTATTATAAAATATATATAAAGTATTTTGAAGTAATCCTTAACCACATTTGGCAATCAACTTGTTCACTGAGAATATTGATAAAGCTTAAGTTGAATTAAATCTCTTGTGTACAACTTGTTCAGAGTTCTGTCAACAAAGTATTTTAATGCATTAAATTGAGTTTTAGATATAAAGATGTGATATTCTGATAAACTTACAGGAGCTTTAATTATTTGATTTATTTTTTTCCCTAAAATTTTCCTAATCCACACATCATAATATAGGTAAATAAAAGCATAACTTTCTAATGGCACATTATTATTATTTTACAATACTTAAATTTACTTTCTTACTCCCCAGCAAACTACACAGATAATAAAAAAAATTCTTCCTTTCTTAACTTAGAGCAAATAAAATCAAACAATTAAACACTTACTGAAACAATGACAATAATTTCAATTTAAATACAAATTTAAAACCTACTTAAGAAAATATGCAAAAGAAAAACAGCCTAACTTTAAAAAAATGTAGAACAATTAAATTGGTATAGTTAAAAAGACAATTTATTTATAT
This sequence comes from Argiope aurantia, assembly GCA_026543865.1. Taxonomy (NCBI): domain Eukaryota; kingdom Metazoa; phylum Arthropoda; class Arachnida; order Araneae; family Araneidae; genus Argiope; species Argiope aurantia. Next base: position 92,634 of record JAPMOR010032985.1, on the reverse strand, counting down.
TTTAAAATGGTGTAATAATAATTTTTTGTGCTACAATATTTACAAAGTTATTGCAGAGAAAGCCATTATGTCGCTTATTTTTCAATTTACTAAAATTTTGAAGGAAAAATCATTTTGAGGTGAACATTTCTACCCTCTAAATTTTATGTGCCAAACTTGATAGCTCTAGAGGCTAAGATCAAATACTTTGGCTTATCAAGTGGCAACATGTATTATTTTTATTATTATCAGACCCTATTTCAAATAAAAGTTGAAATCGATGAGAAATGACTGAAAATTAGAGAAATAAACAGAATCACAGTTTACAGATATATCATAATATGAAATAAGTTTACAAATAATAACTAAGTTATATAAATAACTTATAAGCCATAATAACTAAGTTATATATAAAAAAGATTTAATTGAAATTTTTAGAAACTTTTAATCCTGGCAAACAAGTTGGCTATCAAAGATAACTATTTAACAAACTTCAATTAAAAACATTTTTCTAAATCCCTTCAACATTAATTTTAAAAATGCATTCAAGAAATTATCTCACTTATCTTCTGCTGCTGAAAATGATGCTTTGCTTCCACGGTAAAAAGTATAAAATCCAAATGTAGGCAATAGTTCAGGGTATATGAAAGCTTTACTTGAAGCTAGAGCTTTCTTTACATATTCTTGAATGCCTGTTAAAAGTAGAAGTTTCTGTAAAATTAAAGCATAAACTAGTTTCTAATTTTGTCTCAAAGAAGTTTAAATTTAATCATAAGATTATTAAGACTTATCCAAAAAATTACTAATAAATTTCTTAGAAAAAAATTTATTAATTGATATATCTTAAGAGATTTTTTTAATAATACTTTGAAAATCAATAAATTATTTAAAAATTCGTCAAATATTAATTGGAAGCTGCTCATAATTTTTTTAAATTCTTACTTGAAACTTTTTCAGTAATAAATAAACTGATTTTTTTCCCTCTTAATAAAAACCTCACATTAATGCGAAAATAGAAGTTGTCATATTTATTACAAAATTCTTTCACAAGGAACTTCTTATCGCAATGAATATAAATGTTGGTTATATGTCCTTATTTCTTCAAAATCTATGATTATTTTATCATGAAAGTCCATAGTTGTTTCTTTTTTTGTTTTGCTTTCCCACGACATTTCCAATTTTTGAAGTAAAAGTATGGCCATGAAAATTCAAGGCTAATTAACTTAAATTTTATAAAACTCTTATAAAATGATATTTTTAAAGAGTTTAATGGATTTCATTCCTAACCCAAACTCTATGATTTCTTTCAGAGTATAATATGCACTTTAAGTCTTTTGTTTATCTATTAAAATGCAGGTTATAATTATATAAGCAATGTATGATGCTTTATCAACCATAAGTTTTCTAGTTGTCAATAGCAGATAGTTAAATTTAAAGAAAGATTATATGTTCAAAAGAATAAAAAAAACTTGTTCACTGATATTAACGATACTTTACAATAATTCCTTACTAAATATTTCTTTTCAGAAGCACTGATTAAATTAAAAACCAGCATCATTAACAAAATCTAAATAGATTTTATTTTCCAAAATTATATAAAAAAGCAAAATAAATATTTAAGCTTTGCTTAATATTGCAAATTATTTTATCATTACAATAATTTTATCTATATATAAACTTCTTAGTGATTGGCAAATATCTTTAAATTTCCATAAACATTTTTCTGAAGTTATAAAAAGTTATGTAAAGATTTTAATAAATCAACATGCAAATAATTAATATCTGGTATTAAAAATCAGACCTTTAGGCATGGGAAAATGGGGGGGGGGGGTCCGATAGGCACCAAAAATTGTTTCTTCTATCATTAGACAAAATTCAAAAGTTAATTAATTATTAACCAAATTATTAGTTTAGGATCAAAATAGACAAAGGCATTTTATTACTTCCCCAAAAAGTTTATTAATCACATAAAATTAATAAATTGTAATTTAAAAGTAAATACATGCTATCCATATTAATAAAAAATAATTACCTAAATATTTCTCCCCTTTTACAAAATTTCTCACTCAAAATAAATCAAATCAAAATAATAGCTTGTATTTGAATTTAATAAATTCACCCACATAAATAACAAATTCACATTTTCTAAGAGGCATGCAAAATGTTTTGAAAGATAGTGCATGTACAGATGTAAGAAATATAAACTGAGCTATTAAATATGGTTTTCATTTTATAACATTTATTTAAATATTCCTTTAAAAAAACCTTTTACCTTTATTCATTTTTCTTTTTTTGGCTTTCTCCAGCTCTGCCAAGTTCTCAAACTTACTCACAATATCTATTGCATCATCTAAATTATGAGCATAAAATGCTGATCGTTGATAATTAGAAGTAGCTCTAGAAGCAAGTATTTTTATTTCATACTGAAAGGGATAAAAAATATATATATATGTGTTCACAATATTTACTGGAAAAATATTTGAATCATACATTTTATCTTAAACAGAACAAGAACATTATATTTAAAATAGGGGGAAAAAACAATAATAAAGTTGCTGATTTGCTATTTAAAATTGCTGCAATCAAAGCATAATTTTCAAGATCTATTACTTAGTTAAATTAGAAGAAATCTTAGTGAACTATGCCTGTGGACTAAAAAAGAAAATGTTAAACATCCATTAATTTACAGAAAGGAATTTACACTTTTGCATATTCAAAGAAATAAAAGGCATTCAAATAAATTAGCTACTCCTCTCTACTGCACAACTTATATTTGAATTTTCTAAAAAAAAACTTTCATTTTAAATTTTTTGGCTTCAGATATACAAATATACTCATATATTTAACTTTCAGTTCTATTAGCAATAAATGGCTAATATATTATTAGCAAATGTTTATTCAGATAAAGTCTAATCAAACCTGTAAGTATTAAGATCCATTTATTTTTCTAGACTTACTTATGAATTACCAAACTCCTTTAAATAGAAATTTATGAGAAAAAAATTAAATCTTCTGAAACTCAAATAGCTCTTTTATGCCAAAAACAAAATAACACTTCAGGAACAGCATTACTATTATATAAATATTTCCAAATATTTAATATAATTAATGCTGAATTTTTAATTGAGGCTTTAAGATGTAAATAAAGGGTTGCTTATTAAATATGGTTTTCATTTTATAACACTGCAGTAGGATAATCGTAATTTTTTTTTTTTTTTTTTTTGCGTATAACTTTAAAAAAAAAAAAAGAAAAAAAACCATGCTTTTCAAATTTTTAGAAATTGCAAAAGTACTGGATTCAGGACAGGGCACTTTTATCCTTTATAAGGGTATCTGTACATGAGAAATAGTAGAAATTGGAAGTCTTTGGAAGTTTTATCTTTATGAAGAAAGGTACACTTTTTATACCAGCATTTTGCTTGAACAATGAAATTTTAAATAGAATCTATTTTGGAAATACAGATTTAAAAATTAAATAAATTGGTAATATTTAAATTATTAATATATAGAAATATATATATATATTATTTATATATAGAAAAAATTTAAGATGTTGCAGTTCTCCATTGAATATGCATAAGCTGCCTTTTTTTGGCAGTTTAATTTATGCGAGAACTTGGGAATTATAGTGATCACACTTAGAAACAACCCAGATGTTGACAAAAACATGTCGGCAAAACTCAATGTATCCTATTAATTACTCAATAGTCCCAAATTGGCAAAATATGGTGAAGAGTTGAACTATTTGTGGGCCAAGTGAATTATTGCATCTTTATGATGTTTAACAACAGTAAACAAACATTAAAGTGAATAAAAGAAACCTATTTTGAAGTCATCTACAACAAAGTTAATATTAAACCTTTAAATATTTCACTGAACCTAAAGTACATATTTAAAGATATTGAAAAACTTATATAATCTCTCTGGAAACATATTTAAAAGTATTGTTGCTCAAAAGAAATACAATGAATATGTTTGATCATGCTAAAAATATGAAACTGATCATGATATTAAACAGCAAAAACATCTAAATGATATTTGGGTATTATTTGAATTTTTAATTTGCAGAGAGAAACATTAAGAAATTTGTGGCAATTGAAATTCAATTTTTAGGTTATATGTTATGAAAATTATTCAAATAAATGTCCTTAGACTAACTTATTCCTTTGCAGTTATAAAACATAAGTGATGATGAAATCAAACCACTTATCCAACCTGACACAGTAACTGAATGTTATGAAATTAATTCACTTATCCAATCTGACACAGTAACTGAATGTTATGAAATTAATTCACTTATCCAATATGACACAGTGATTGAATGTTATTTGAATACGTTCATGTTGCAAACCTATATGAGAAGAGGAGTGTCTCTATACTTTGTTAACTGGGTGCACGTCATGAGACAAATAAATTTCTTATCAAGCTGCTGTATGTATTACTGCAGAAATTGTTACGAGATAATGAAATTTAACCAAATATATTTTCTGTATACCTCTCTTCTCCCTTACACACAAACATGGATACTGAATAAATAATAATAAACTATAGTTGTGTGTGTTAAAAACATATGCTAAGTTATTATAACTAAATATCAATATGGAAAAGATGCTTAGGATATTTAGTCATTTGACATATTCTGACTGTGAATAATATTGAACATTTATATTTTAAAAAGATTTTGCACATTTAAAGCAATTTAATTAAAATATTTCTTACAATATGAATGGTTATTCATACACTGATATCTATCTTTCTATATATATTTTTCCAATGAGAGTTTACATTCACTAAACTATAAAAAAGCTTTATTTCAAGGAGGTGGATTTTATATTTGTGCCCAGAACCTGAAAATTCAACTATCAAAAAAGTTTATTGAAAAAATAGCATCTTGCAAAATATCTAAGTTTTCATATAAATCAGACTCCATAATAAAAAATTTAAGAAAGAAATATTTTTAACAGCTATAAAGTTTTTTAACAGTCCGATTACTTTTTTTAAAAAAAATTTCTGTACTTCAGCCATTTATCTCATATCAACATTACCAACACATCCTTATCTATCTATTTTTGTTAGTTTTCAGTATATTACCTAAATATTATAATTTAAAAAAATGTTTGCTGCTGCTGATGACAATTAGGAATTAAAAATTAATTAATTATTAATTATTAAAAATCAAATTAAAAACTTAATTAAAGAATTAAAAATCAATTAACTATTAAAAATCAAATTACAAATTTAATTAAATTAAATTAAACATTAATTAACTAAAATAATTAATTAATTTAAGAATTAAACATTTTATACTGAAATATTTATATGTATCATTTTTTGCCAAATTTGGAGGAGTTTTCGATAGGAAGTTATTATCATGTATTTTAATCTTTTCAACAGGTAATTACCTTATTTATAATCATAAACATTTAAAGTTTGAAATTTAACAATTAATGATGAAAAAGATATAAACTTACCAAGAAAAACCTGGATGATGCATTGATAAAATGCAAGCTTGAAAATCCATGAGAAAGCAAATAAGACTGAGTAAGCATCTGTACATACTAAAAAGAATGAACAGATTAATATTCAACCTTCTAAATAATAAGTTCATAGAAATTAAAATTCTTCAAGAATTTTACTTAAGTTGAAAAATTAGCAGCTTTACTGATATTTAACAATGCAAAGCTATAAGAAAAATTTTAAATGGATTCTTTAATTATTGATCTCAATTATTATTCCCTTGAAAAAAACAGGCAATATAAAATATGTGAGATAATAAACATGTTGAAAAATAGAATCAATCAATTTTAGATTTTGGTCATTGAAACAAATTTCGTCTGTCCAAATATATAAAAAAAACAAAAGAAAAAAATATTTGCATAAAAATAATAATGTAAGAATTTAAAAAATTTAATGATATTCTCTCATCTCAAATTTGAAAAATACAAATTCTGTAAATAAAAGGCATAAAAAAATAATAATAAAAAAATTCTGTTTCTTGTATAATCAACAAGAAAAAGCAAAATAACAAATATAAAATACAAACCAAATTTATAACAAAAAGGGAAGAAATCTTGGCAAGAATATCAAGGAATATTATTTGTTCGGAGAGGTTTTTCTAAATGATGATAATTTTGATGGATAATTATGTTTTTTTCATATATTAAACAACAGGTTAAGGCAATGTCCCTTAACTTGTTGTTTATTATATGAATTGAAAAACTGGTTTGGTTTTTCTGATGTAGAATTTTTATCTTATAAATATTTTTATACATGCAGTATTCTTCCGAAGAATGACAATCACAAAACTAAGTACCGCCCAATAACCTCCATTATTGAAAGGTATATCAAATTAGACAAAACATCTTTTTTTTTTCATCCTTTAACCTATATAATGTAATTTAATGAAAAATTAAAAACAATTTTAATTACATTCTACAGCCTATCAATGCACTACAAAAGAATATAAAAATTGCACAATATTAAATCAACGTTTTAAATTAGCACTAATAATAACCTTACTTGCATAGTCACTTAAAGTAATAATTTTACTTAATACATTGAAAATTAATTTAACTAACTAAAATAATCAATTAAAATCATTTGACATTTCTTTTTTGTATTAAAAATATCTTTCTCTATATGAATATTTAAATCGTTTAACTTTGCAAGATCCTCAGATTTCCCTTTGCTTAGAAAGTTTGAGTCACTTCATTGCATTTTAGTGCTTCCAAAAAATCTTCAATTTTACACATACTGTCTTCACTCACAGAAAAAAACACCTAATTACTATAAGAAAGATCAAATTGTCCAATTGTGTTTCGAGAAATGAAAATTTTAAAATTCTAGATCTTTTTCTCAATTCACAAATCTTGTCAATTTCATTGCATCAACACAGATGTTTGAATCCATATGTGCTAGTAATTCATTAAGCTCTTTTTTTCCCCATCTGTCGCATTATCAAACACAGCTTTCTTAAAACATTTTAGGAATTTCTCATGACATGATCCATGAGTGTGCATCTGAAATGAACACATATTTGGCTAAGTCCTCACAAAATTTAGAAAAAGAAATTTGCATAACAAATTGACCAAGCAGGAACTTTCCGTATTCAACTTTAAAGAGGTGGGTAAAACCCTGATCAATAGATTGTACCATAAAAGCGGTATTCAGTGGGGAAAAGGCTAATTTTATAATTTAACATTTTAAATCATCAGGGCTGAAAGGTAGCATCATTCAGGAAGAGAATTATTTTTCTTACTTGCCTCCACATTCTTTAGTCATAGCTTACAAAGCAATCATTCAATTGTCATCCATGTTTTCTTGTTAGAATTCCAAAAAAACATTCATACAACTCTGTCAGTCTCTAGCAATCTTGGCTTTTTTAGTTTTTTCAATAATAAGTGGAGTTCCAAACTCTGCAAGCAAGTTGCAACACCACAAAATGGTGAAAGGTTCTTTTGAAATTTTGCCACCAAAACATTGCTTTTCTTTGAAACACAAGGTTTTATCTGGAAAGATGTGATAAAACAGATAAGTCTCATCAACACTAAAAATGTTTTCGACATCATATCTTAGGGAAATTGATTTTAATTTTTCAGCCCAATCTGTAACATGATTTTTGTCTACAGATTTCTCTTCACCACAAAAAAATTTGAAAGAAATATTGTAACACATCCAAAGTTTTGCTAGACATCCATTTTATGCCTTACACATGTTCAATCTTAAAGATCAATCAATTTCTCAGTTTTTTCCTTGAAGAAAATACAGTTTATATGAATATTCTTTGCATGAGTAGAGTAGAATCATTTTATCACCACTTCATCAATTTCACATGAATTGACCATCCACATTTTTCTAATCCCATCTTTGTCTTTAAAAGTTCACACATTTGAGATTTACTAACTTTCAAATGCTCAGCAAAACAACTCACACTCAGCTCTCCTTTAGCAAATTGAAGAATATTTGTTTTTCAGAATCAATCTTTTTTTTTTCAAGAATTAATATTTATAAAGCAAGAGTAGTGAAAAAAAGCAAATTACTTTCTATTAAATTTTGCCAAAAATAAGATCAATAAATAATTTCACAGGTAGTAATATTTTAAAAGTTGCTGCAGTATAAAAATGATTTTTAAAAAATGCAATGAAATAAAAAATTTAAATCTAACCACTTGTTCTGAATAATCAATTTATTTAGCAAAGATACATAATTGCCAAATTAAAAAGCTTCAAAAGAGTTAAAAACTTTTACCCTGAATGCAGCCAAGGCCAATTTGAACTAACATAATTTCAGATAAATAGTAAGACAAGAAAAAAAAAGCTTCTATAAAATTTAATAACAGAGTTTGAAAGTAGATTTTTAGTAGATAATATAGGTTATTAGTACTAATAGAAAATTCTGTTCAAATATGTCAGACTATATGTATACAATTCGAAGAAAGATAGGGAAGTAAATTAAGGGATAAATCTCACTGTGAAGATGATAATCACTGTTCATTAAGAAAGGAAGCAGGCAAAATTTACTTCTGTAAATGTACTACAATTATGATATATCTGGAAAACTTATTGAGATTTTGGATAAAAGAATCAAAATATTTTCTGTACAGTTCTAGTCACTGTCCACTATTTGGAGTAGATAATACGAGTTCTTAATTTAAGTGAATGAAATTCTCAATAATGTCTACTATTCAGAAGTGTCCTATAAAGGAGGCAACATTGTATTAATTTGTTTTAATCTTATTTTTTTCAAGTTTAATATTTTTTAAAGAATTAATGGGTTTTATAAATGTTTATTCATTTGTCATTAAGTAGAAGAAAGAAGGGGGAGGAGGAGACATCCTGTATTTTTTAAATAACCTTAGGACATTTCTCCTTTTGATGAGTAATAATATCCAATATTCTTTCCAAAATTTCTTTCCTTCTTTTATTCCTGCATTTTGACTTGGATTTTTCTGTGTGTATTGTTATATATATATATATTAAAATTAAAAATATGTGTAAATTAATTTTTGAATTTAAATTACTTTTAAAACTTATTTATTGCTTTAAATTATCAGAAAATTGTACATATTTTCCCTAAAAATCTTTTTTTTTTCACATTTTTACTTAGCACCAAATGTTACAATCACAGCTTTTCTCAAGATTTTCCATATATATATATATTTTCAGAAATACAGACTCAAAACTTGCAATATAATTTTAATACATTAACACATACATATACATTCAAAACTGAAAGTAAACATTTTTATGGAGAAATATTTCAAAGCCATAACTTATTGTTTGATACAAATTTAATTTCACAATTACACAGTATGTTGTTCAGATTAATGTAAAAACCAAAAATAACTTTGTTCTCCAGATTCAAGAGAAAAAAATATATATTTATTTTCTACTCATAAAATATTTTGCTACATCAAAAAATTACCATTCTCATTTGTTCTTCTAATTGGCGTCGTTCATCAGGGATCATCCACACTTTCCTTACATTTTCGACTTGAACTGGACTTGATGGCACATCTGTATTTGAATGTGGTGCATTCCTATTGAAAAGCATTTACATTTTCTAATTTATTTTTTAAAAAGTGTCAATTTTAGATAAATTGCATGAAACAAATCATCTTTCTTAATTGTGAGAGAAAATAAAAACTTTTAATTTTGCAATACAATAAAAAAAAATTAATAGACAAGTTAATTGCATAAGGCATGAAAAAAAAATCACTGATATTTTTAATGAATACAGCTTTTATCACAATAAACAGAAATAAATATAAAATATGGATACAATGTCTGTTATTCAATAAAACTTTATTGCTATGCCAATCCTTTCAGATTTAATGAGCAAAAATTGCAGAAAAATTAAATATGCTAAAAAACTATTAATAATTTTTTTAAAAAATTTTCTTCCCTAATTAAATATTTTATGAGATTTTAATAAAACATTCATAAAGCTTTTACACATGTAATTGTTACAATCTTTAGTAATAATAAAGATGAATATATTTGGATGTTTGTCTACAGGTGAGAATGTTAAACCTACAGTTACTAAATCTAATAGATACATATTTAGGAAATGAACATCTCAAAATGATTGTTACTGAAACTTTAATTAGAAATTTAATTAATAAAAATTATCTGAAATTTTGAAGTTTTTCCGACACAGTTTTCATAAATATTAGTGCACAAAAATGGTTTTTATACCATCTTAAAACTTATAAAATTATCTTTACAATGGAGCAAATTTAGCAACCATACAATTTTTTTTTATCAAAATTGCAGCAATTTATTTATTTATTTATTGACCAGTTTTCAACTACAGATTACATTGTTGTCCTGAAATTCAAATGTTTTCTATGATTTATAAACTGATGATCTTTTTTACATTATTCAATGCCAAGAAAGAAAGCTATTTAATTTCTGTGCAGTTAACACCATGCACAAAAAAGTACAGTCACTTTATTGAGAAAGTTATAAAATATAGGAATCAGACAATTATGTTATTATTAGCATAGGATTGGTTCATAGGATTGGTTCCCATTGGAAAGAAAAGAGACTAGAAGAAAGGCATCATAATTTGAATGCAAGAGGGCAATTAGAATTAAATGGTGACTCATGGGGTATTAATATAATTTTGAAGAATCAGTATGAAATATATATATATATTAAGAGAATATTAAATATTAAGAATAAAAATATGTTATTATAAATTTAACTGTTGTACAAAAATAATTTAAAAGAAGACTTCTTAAGAAACCTACTCTGATTGACACTCAATTACTTCTTGTTCTCCAGATTTATTAAAATTGTCCTTTTCATTAGAATCCTTTGAATCTATGACAGTTTCTAAATTATTACAACAATTTTCTAATTTTGAAACATTTTCATTTTTTTCTTTTTCTGAGACATCTTGGCTTCCTTCATTTTGTATATCATATGAATTTTTTTCATTTCCTGAAAAGGCTACACTCAATTCTTCCAAAAAGCTGAAATCTTGTTCTAAAAGACTTTTATCTTCTTGCGCAAATTCTAAAATTTCTGTCATCAAAGCATTTACCTCATCTCCTAGAAACAGATTTAAAAAAAAATCATTGAAAATAAATAAATGAATAAAAAAAGAAGAAATGACAATGCATTCAAAGATTCAGTATTATTTTATAAATCATACAGTATAATAGCAATACAAATTAGAGAACAATGCTTTAATGCAACATTTACAATATTTTTTATTTAATTATTTGACATTTAAATTTAAAAAAAAATGTACATAATTATGTAAAAAAAACATTTTTTAACTACTTTTCCATGTAAAATTTAGTTTCTCAGAATTAATAGAATATTTCAAGAATAGAATTCTGGTTGTGGCATGAAATATTATCCAGGTTCATGAATAAGAATTATTTTTTGTCAAGCATGGCTTACCCGTAACTTCTAATGGATTTTCTCCACAAATTTCATCATAATCAATTTCTTCATCTTCGTCCTCTTCTTCCTCTTGAACATTATACTCAGGATCTCTTTCATCCTCAGTATCATCAGCTACACTTCCTATACCTGATCCTTGAGCTAAATAAATTTCAATCATCAGTTAATTAGTTACAAAAAATTTAAACAAAAAAAAGTAAGAAAGCAGATGTTAGTAATATTGGTGTCAAAATACAATAATTAAACATCAGAACTAGAATTTCATTAAAATAACTTTAATGAAGAATTCAGTAACCTAGTTTTAAAAAAAATTGATATGAGGTAAGATCAGAAAAAAAAAATCAATAAAATAATATCAAAGACACTAATAATCTTTAATGCACCAGAGTAATGCAAAATATAATACATTTAATGTTGCAAAAATAAAATGCTATTCAAGAAATTTTGCAAAAAAAAAGTATATATAGTTATATGCATAACATAACAAGTTGTACTCAGTTTGACAAAGATAATAACAAATAAAACAATATCAACAGTAAAAATATGAGTATTTAAAATAAGGGTGCTAAGGACAAATCATATTAAGCAATACACAATTTATATGTTATTTTTGCAACTTGTTATTATGCTTTTTGATATTTTTATTCTATTAAACATGTGTCCCATGCTTTGATACATCTTTTTTTTTTTTTTTTTCTTCTTCTTTTACGTAGTTCATGGAGCAAAGAATCCCTTGCAGCCAGTAACCTGCAATCTAGGAGATTGTTGGACTGCATTTGAAACTTGATACCCCCCCCCCAATACCATTGAGAACCAAATGTTTTCACTTTAAATTTTTACTACATATTTATTCTTTAAAATGTAAAATTATGTAACATTGATTGGTACAGGGATATTCAAAAGCAATTTCTAATGAGTTCATAATACAAATTCTTGAATGGTAAGAAATAGTTATAAAGCCTCTCAATGTCATTCACAGATCTGCGGGCACGGCAGTACCCCCGCCAAGTCGAGCAAAAACAAGCGGCACGGCCGTACCCTCCTTTTCTCGAAGCAGTTCAGGCCATTTTCAACCCCCTATAACTTTGTTATGGATAAAACTAGAAGCCTGAATTTTCAGTAACCAAGCAGTTATTATATAAACACGGTATATTTAAAATTTCATTAAATTTGAACCATTAGTTTAAGAATTATAACTAGTCAAAGTTTGTGAATTTTGTCACTGATTGACTGACCGATCATCAAAACTCTAAGGCACTTCTAGGGGACATAGAAGCTTCAAATTTAGAATACAATTAGTGTTTAGTGTATAAATCAAGGAAAAACTAAAATATGCGTGTAATAATGGATGGATCGATAAATTTCTCGAAGTTTCGAGCATTATCCATTTTGTCGCCAAATTTATCACCAAGCTCTGGGATTACTGGCTCAGCATTCGACAGCCTCCAATACAGATTACTGTAAAACGGTCTTTCGTATGATTACACTATTCGCACTGGGAAGCAAATTTACAGGTTTGTAACAATATCTAATTTGAAATAATTCAATTTGAAGCTGTAGAAGCTGCAAACGCAATGGGTGTTCTTTAGAGAATCAATCTGGTAGAAGAAAAGCAAACTGATCTTCAAAGTATGATATGTATAGCCTATGCTATAATTATACACAAAAGTCAGGGCCATGGTCTAAATAATGCACTGATGGATATCGGTTCCGCAGTATTCACATCCGGTCACGCTTATGTGGCACTTTCGAGAGTTACAAGTCTGGAGGGCTTACATCAAATTCATGTCGACTTTGGAAGTATTAAAGTTCAAGAATCCTCAATTTGTGAATACAATAGACTAAGAAGCATTTACCGTCCAGACTTGTCAAAAATTGTAATATCAAAGCTTACGAGAAAAACCAATAGATACAGGGAGTGGGCTTTGAGAAAACTTGTAGCTGAAGCTCAAGAAGTAGTACCAGAAAAGAAAGAGGAAGACTACATACAAAAATAAGAAAAGGATTATCTACAAAAAGAAAGGAGATGCCATCAAAAACATAACTTGCAAAAAAAACCAAGTCTTGCAGCTCAATTCTTCTATCGTAAAAAGTTGTGAGATTCATGTAATACCGAGTCGGTCAATTTATTCAGTCCCTACTTAAGGGTCCTTCTGTCTTAAGTTATTACATAATTAGCTAACCTAACAACGTCCTATTAACCGTATCAATATTAAAAATCTTTTATGGTTTAAATAAATAGATTGACGGCAATTGCACTAAACAATCTCATTTAATATATGTTAATGTAATCTAATTTAATGTAAAGATACATTGTGTTTTCATGCGATGGCCAAGTGTTTGGCCATTGTTTTCATGCGATGGTCAGAAAGACCCTTAAGTAGGGACTGAATAAATTGATCGACTTGGTATTACATGGATCTCACAACTTTTTACGATAGAAGAACTGAGTTGCGAGGCATGGTTTTTTTTTTTTACATGTTATGTTTTTGATGGCATATTAATTTTGCTGATCTTGTGATTTGCTCCTTTGATAATGGAAAACTTTTAAGATACTGTCTTCTCACATTTAGAAATGATCCTGCCAAATTATTACCCTATCACGGGTAAGAAGAAATTTTTGAAGGGTTATACTACAGAAAAATATCTCTGAAGACAAGTTCTCTTCCACTTTGGGCCTGTTTTTAAAAGCAATAAGAACTTTTATGATTATGATGTTATTCACTAAAGGTATTTCAAAAATGATATTCCTTGCCTTACAAATGTCAAACAATATGAAAAAAAGAGAGGACAAAAGTTTTGATAGATCTGGTCGATGGAGGACAAGACATTGATCTGTGATTGAAATAGTTTTTTTCTGTGACAACTTCCAAAAATTTAATTGCATAAATATATTTTTTTTATAACTTTCTAGAACCTCAAAAATTATCTTTGCATTTATATCAATCTAATTGTTATGCATTTCCCCCCTGAATTCTGAAACTAAAAGAACTTTATAACTTTAAAAAGTAGATTTTATTATTGGCATAAAATTCAAATAATTTTCATTATTTCATCAAATATTTAAAAATATGATTTGCTGAAAGTTACAAAAGATCAATTCTGTTTATTATTTGCACCATTTACAAACATACACACACACACAAGAAAAAAAAAAAGGAGGAGGAGGAGGAGGAGTAGAAGAAGTACCACCATGAAAGAAATTTGCAATTAGAAAACTAATTACATTTTTAATAGCACAAGATGTTACTGTATTTGATGCAGCTGGACTCAAATTTATAAAAAACAGAAACAATGTAACTATTAAAATAATATAAGTTTAATGTCTTTATAATTTCATGTTTCAAAATACATTGTTTTAGAAACCCCAAAAGTCAATTAATTTCAATAAAAAATTTAATTGAAATTAAATAAAATTAATATTTTAGATGGAGCAACTAATCTTCAAAGGCAGCTACTATTAAATAATAATTATAATGAACAATAAATATGAAACTTTTTAATTATTTTTATTAACATAACAAATATAAAATATTCAGTATATTAAAATTTATGAAAAATCATCTCTGATCATACACGAGTGAGATTCACTCAGATGCTCTGATAATAAACACTGAAAGAAAAACTGCTGAAATTGCAATTTCTCAAATATAAATTAACAAACAAAGCAACTACAACGACAAAAAAAAAAAAATAGTTAAATAAATGGTTTTTTAATTAAATGTTATTTTGAATCCCACTTATTTCTGTACATCTGATTTTAAAAAAATGAACAAATATTTAAGGCTATTCATGATATTCTGCAAAGAAAGCTCTTTAGAAAAACAGCTAGATTTGCACGTAGCAGTCGTCTATTGGAGCCCAATGTTTTATATGAGAAATGACTAATCTCTATCCATATGATTGATGCTTAAAGTTATAAATGACATTCTTGGGACAATTTGTATAAAGAAATGAAAGAAAAATATATTAAAGAAACAATAATAATCCATAAAATTTCATCACTTCCCAATCGGCTCCAAGTATAGAGCAAGTTCAAGAACTGTTGAGTTAAAAATAAAGATATATGGTTCCAGTAAATAATCCCAAAGATAAACCTTCATTTTGCTCACAATATTTTAAAATAATAAAACACAGAGCATTTCACACACTTTTTCAGCATAATCACTTTCCAAACTAGTAAATACATTTGAAATGAAATCTTTGTATTCAAAAATATTTTTATGCAGTACACAGTTTTTCACAAAATATTTTTTAAAGATTATTTAAACTCTTATAACTAATTATAAAAAAGTGCAGATGATATTAATCATATTAATCACTAAAAATACGAATATTTAAAGAATTTTTGTACCTACTTCTTACATAAAATATTATAACATAACAAGAAAAATACGAATAAGATATTAATACTTAAAAATTTAGTTAAATACAGTTGAACCTCTATACCACCAACCTGCATGATCATGATATTACATAAGAAACCCTTAGAACTCAAATCATTAACTTGCATGAAATTTTTATCTCATATTATTTCTATCTATTTCAATTTGCATGAAACTTTTATCTCATATTATTTCTATCTATTTTAATTTGCATGAAACTTTTATCTCATATTATTTCTATTTCAATTTGCATGAAGCTTTTATCTCATATTATTTCTATCTATTTCAATTTATGTCTAAATAAATGATGATGATGATAAAATAAAAATTACTAATAAATATCTAAATTTGAATTCTAAAATGCTGTTTTTTAAGTTGTACAGTTAATAATAAATATGATCAATGATCTTCAAAAATAAATTCATGTAATTTAAGAAGCTGCACTTACTCAATGGTTTTGTAAATTCACAAAGAAATTCTTTCCAAACTGCATCATCACAATGTGTGTCATACATATCAATTGTTATATCAGGTGGTTGAAAAGATGATTCAATAGTTTCTAATGGAGTGTCATTCAAACACAATTTAGATCTAGTTCTTTGAGCAATCTTATCTATCTGCAAAAAAAAAAAAAAAAAATAGATTACATTAAAATTTTAATAAATTATTATCTCTATATCATCACAATTTTAACTAGTGATTATTAATTATGTAATTATGTAATTTATATACAAAATAATAATAGTATTTATTCAAAGTATTCTCAAAAGCAAAAAAAAAAAAAGTAAGAAAATAAACTTTTATAACAAAGTAAACAATGCAATACTACTGGTCATTTTTCTCATTTAAATTCATATAACACATTTTGAGTTTAGTCAGAACTTATCTATTCATTCTAATTTCACCAAACCAAAAAATGATAATCATAAAGACATAAAAAAATAACTTTAAAAAAAGCTTTCATTAATAAAATTTTATTTTAGTACAATGAATAATGTCTTGATCTTTCTAGAACACAATTTCAAACATTCACAGTTTTCTAGTGATGACATGTTCTCTAAATCTATGGGTTCTATCAGTTTATGTGGGCAATCAGCTTAGTATAGTTGATGGTGAATTGTGGATAAAATAACAATAAATATATAATGAGAACTTAACTTTACCATACTTTTTATCTTATATTTTTACAAATATTCATCCAGTTTGAAGTAATAACTGTGGTAAAAATAATAAAGAAAAATAAATAATTTTATAAAACAAAAGAAGAAAATCATAAATGATCATTCTCAAAATCATCATGTGCCATTCTGCAAAATCTTCAGATTAGAATGATGAATGACTGGAATTTTTACAAAAGGGAGACAAAACAGGTAAGTAACATAAGAAATATATGAATAAATTTAGTCTTTTATATTTTCTCGGTATAATTTTATAAATTTATATTTGAATAAACTTTATTATACTTTTAAATAAATATTCAATGATTGATAAATTTAACATTTGTTCGAATCATAATTAAAAAAAATCATATAATCATTTAACTTATAATGATATATATACAGTGGTGGCCAAAAGTGTGGACATTTTTTGAAAGTTTCATGTTTTTCAACTTTGCATGCTTGTAGAATATATTAATTTTCACTTAAATACAAATGTTTAGATATCAAATTGAAGGTAATCCAATGTAAAATTTAATAACAAAAACCGTATTAGAATATCTGTATTAAAAAAAAGTTACGCTTATTTTAGTAGAACAAAAAACATGAATCAAAATACAAATCGTTTTGAATAATGACGTGTTTTGTAATAAAAGCGTACTAGCCAATCACAAACACTGTTCTGAGGACCCATCAAATATCTGTAACTATAATTTAGGTTATTTGGATGGTAAAAGAGTTATTGTTGTGGAAATATTTTGCAGAATGATGCATAGTAGTACAATTAAATTGAGTATTGCTATTTTTGAATATTTTAAGTCCTTTTTTTTTAAATTAAACTAATTTTAAACAAATAACACCAACAAGAAGAACTGATTGGACATCTACAAAAAGAAGCCAAATTGTCATATTGAGAGAAAATGGCCTCTCTTATGCTGAAATTGCAAGACAAGTTGGTGGTTCAGTCACTTGTTCTGGTGTACGAAAGTTCTGTTTACGTTATGAAAAAACGAAATCAGTGAAAAATAATGCCAAATGCAAAAAACCAAAAAAAAAAATGCACAACTGGCTATTGCCGATAGAAAAATTAAATGGCTATGCCTTCAAGATAGAAAAATTTCATCAGATGCCATTAGATGTGAAATGAATGCAGCGGGTATTGCAGTAAGTTCAAGAACAAAAAGAAGAAGGTTATCAGGATTTGGACTACAAGTTAGAATTCCAAGGAAAAAAACCATATTTAATCAAAAGCAACTCGAAAAACGAGTTAAGTGGGCAAAAGAACACATTAAATGGTCAGAAAATCAATGGAAGCAAGTAATCTGGAGCGATGAGACTAAAATATCGCTCTTTGGTAGTGATGATAGAAAATACGTGAGATGTAGAGTAGGTGAACCGCTTCATCCTGATTGCATTGAAGCAACTATAAAACAACAAATGCCATGATTTGGGCATGTATGTCTGCAGATGGTATGGGCCGAATTCAAATGATTGATGGCATCCTGAATAGCAAAAAATACATCGAAATTGTTCTGGAACCAAAATTGATACCTTCTATCAAGGATTTCTTCCCCACAAAGCACCATTTATTTTTCAGCAGGATTCAGCTCCATGCCACACAGCAAAAGTATGCTAAGCATGGTTTCAAAATATAGGCATAGAGGTATACCATGGCCAGGAAACAGCCCTGATCTCAATCCAATTGAAAATTTGTGGCGACGTTTGAAAATTCTTGTACGAAAAAAACGTCCATCCAATAAAAGACAACTTATTGAATCTATAATTGATTCTTGGCATCATGTGATTACGAAAGATGAACTCCAAACACTCGTTCACTCGATGAAAAAACGCTGTGAAGATGTCTTAAAAAATAAGGGTTATCCTACTAAGTATTGATTGTGTAAGTATCACTTTAAAAAAATGCTAATCTAAGATAGATCTTACTAAAATAAGTGTAACTTTTTTTTTTGTAATAAAGATATTGTAATACTGTTTTTGATATTAAATTTTACATTAAATTACCTTCAATTTGATATATAAACATTTGTATTTAAGTGAAAATTAATATATTCCACAAGCACGCAAAGTTGAAAAACATGAAACTTTCAAAAAATGTCCACACTTTTGGTCACCACTCTCTCTCTCTCTCTCTCTCTCTCTATATATATATATATATATAATAGGTTTATAAATATTAATAGGAAAATTAAATTCTATAAATTAATCTCTGTGCAGGGGAGAAAAAAAAAAGCATTATTTTGACTACATTATAATTGTGCACATATATAAAAGATACCATTTGAAATTATGTAAAGCTTTCTAAAACAACTATAATTATAAATTTCTTAAGGGACAGTTTACATACTGAAATACATAAAATTTCTGCAGACAAAATCAATTTTTTTTCAAAACTGTATGAAAATTCATGAATTCCTTCCATATGCTTGCTTCCAAAAAACAAAGAAAGAAATTTTAAATCCGTAATGGTAAAATAAAATTGGATTTTTATACATACATTAATATTTTTAGAAATTACTTATTGAACGGAATCATTTTTTCACCACATTATTATGTTGTAATCTACTGATAATTTACATATGCTTTTCAAGTTGAAATAATCTTAGCATTTCATATTATTAATCAAAACAATAATACTTAAATTGTGGGAATAGCAATGTTTATAAAAAGTAAATACAAGAAATTTTTGAAATTCATGTAAATTTTATTTAAACATGCACTTTTATATTACATTTCTTTTCAAATAGTACCTTTTCGTTAGACATATGAAGAAAAGTGTTAAATTAATATTTTGTGGGTTGTATTCCATTCCTAATAACAATGATATTAAAAGAAGATGGACATTTTTCTACCCAAGCTTCTCATGCTAGTTAGGAATTGCTGCATATGATGTTTATGTAGGACCAAACAATATAACCTGTTATCCACATGTTATCTGCATATATGTTCTTCAAATTCGAAATTAAAATTTCATTTATACCATTAAAATATAAAATTCTTAAATTTATCATTATGCGTATATTGCTTGTTGTACAGATCACATACAATATTTATATATGCAATGGCATGCATTTAACACTGCCTTTGTGGGTTTAAATTCGTTAATATTTCAAATGACAAGAATAATTGTTAAAAAAAATATTTTATTAATCAACATTTATTTGTACATTTTCTTAAAATTGCAAGAGTAAAAATTCTTCAGAATAGAAATATTAGGATGATTTTTTTAAGTACAATATATCTATTTTCAAGCTCATTTTTCATTGTACTTTAAGGATATAAGTACCTAAAATAAGAGAGAAGGGAATCTGCAATCTTTTTTAATTTTTTTTGCAGGACCTTTGATGGATGATTTCAGTTTCAATTTATTTGTTACAGATAATTACAAAAAATCAATTTATACATTGCATATATTAAGTAAACTGTGAGGTTAGATCAAATCTTCTATGTTAAATCTATGTAAATGTACTTTTGAGAGTACATTCACACAAAAGTCTTAGAGAAAAAAATTATCCTAAAGTCTTCACTAATTAAAATAATTAGTTACTAAAATATTTAGTGCTAATTTTCTTTCTTAAAATGTCTTGTGTTCATATAATGCACATTAGATCAATCTAGTTAAATAAAAATGCTTTCATCACTGTGCTGGTAAATCAAAGTAACTGCAACAAATTTGACGAAAAGTATACCTCCTTATCATGGGAAACATCAGCTTCTGGCAAAGCAATTACAAGAGCATCTTCATCATCAGATAACTGATCCGGAGGTTTTGAATCAGGCAGAATATGTTCATCCATCTTGGAAGTGTTCAAATAATCTACTTTCACAGATGGCATGGCATCTTCATCACTTAACTGAAAAAAGAATATAAAAAAATATATTTATCAATATCATTTACATTTATAGTTCACTTCAAAACAGAATTTATGCATGTGGCAACATAAAGCAATAGCTGCAGATAACTAAAATATTTATTTATAAAAACATGGCAAATATAATTTTCAATCACTAATTATTTAATTGATGGTTTAAAATGTTAAAAGGAGCTATGCTACCATATATAAAAGATCATGATTTTTATTAAATATTAATCTTCAGTGTCTTATTTATAGAATATTATTCCATAACCTCTGTGGATAAAGCAAATACATTCCATTCTAGCATTTTTGTTTGAAAAGTTAATAGTATCCCCAAATTTCTAAAATAATTTCTGACCAGAATATACCAACACTAGTCAGATTCTGAAGGTAAAACATTATTATTATTTTTTCATTGTGATTTATTTTGGAGATAGTGGAAGGAATTTGAAAATAATCTTTATTTTTAGATACTTTATTAATTTTAAAAACTCTTTTGATAATTATGTATAAAAAAAGTCTTTTAAATGATTTCTTACTGATCTTTTGACAAACGTTTAAAGAAAATTCCATTCAGAATTTTATTTTAATTTCTCAGTTATTTTAAATCATGTTCCTAAAAAAATTTAAAAGAAATTTACTGAAATTTATGCTTGAAATTAAGCAGGGTTTTAATGGATTAACATCTAACTTAAAGGGAAATAGCAATAAATCTTAAATATTAATGGAACACTTTAGAATCTTGCAATTACAAATATTTTGAAGAAACAAGTATTTAGAGGAACAAGGGAAAACAGAATTTTAAGTCACGTATATCATATTATAAACATATTTCAATTTTATCGGCAAATATAAATCTTGAAAGAATTAAACAAGAGACAAAAATTTTGTAAACATGTGTCAGCTTTTCCTCAACAGCAAAAATATTAATTTAATAGAAAAAGTTTTAAGAGGAGATTAAGATTTCTAGAAAAAGTTCTCCTCACAATATTAGCACAGAGTAAAAAATAATAGTAAATAAATAAATAATAAGTATTATGTATGATAGTAGGTAAGTGAGAATTAATTTATTATTACTAAGTTAAAAGGAAAAAAAATGTCTGGAACACGGTATGTACAGTTATAAATAAAATTAGCTAATTAAATAATAATAACACTAAATAAAAACTTTCACAAATTCGTATTTGTAATAGACAAAATTTATACAAAGTCAATATCTTAAAATTTTCCAAAAACGATTTTTAGTGCAACAAATCTAGAGTAAATTTTTTGCTGGATTTATTTAACAGAAGAAAAATGCTTGTATTTGAGAAAAATTTGTTTTGTGTTTACTAGAACACCAAACATTTCATGTAACAATGCTAGTATTTAAAAGCATATGTATATTTATATCATTTTGGAATAAATATGCATTTTATAGCCTCATACAGTGATTGAAAATAAAATTTCATAGTAGAAATTATAAAATAAAAAATTCTGGACTAATTTTTAAATAATATATTGGAGTATATATGAAAATGTTAAATAAATATTTGCTGAAATTTATATTTAGCTACCATTACTTTAAAATTAATTAATTCTTTAATCAAATTTGAAAAATAAATAAATAAAGTTAAATATATAATATATTACAGAAGGAAAAAAAAATCAATAAAAGTTTGTTACTTGCAAGATAAAAATTAATGAGAATCTGCAATCAGTTGTAATATTGATATTCTATTTTTGAATATACAGATTGTTAGTAAAAAAACTATGACTTCTGTTTATTATGACATGTGAATATTTAAAAAATTATTAAAAGTTGGCATACAAAATTTCAATATTTTTGTTAATGAGTTAGGGTCGATGCACAAACATAAGATAATATAAACTTGAATTGTGCTTTGGAAAAAATTTTTAAACTGAGCATCTAGATATTTCATTTACCTTTCTTTTATTTCAAGCTCTCAAAAGCAAACGTCATTTAAAAAGCTTTATTCAAACCCTCAAGTACATTGATATTTATTAACTGAAACCTTTTGGCACAGAGGGGATAAGTTTACATTCAAGTTTAAATTTAATAAACTCTTCAGCAAGTTACGATAATTTTAGCAAATTGTTGAAATATTTATAAACCACTGACAGAAAAAACTAATTAAACTTATATTAATGAGTTTGATACTAATATGCAACTTATAGGCAAATGGAGGGCAAGGGGGGATTCTAAATTCTAATTTAGGAAGAAATGTGGAATTACTAAATAATGGTTTTTCTTACACACAAATAAAATTTCTAGAGTATAAAAATGGAAATAAATACTGAGAAAACATTTACTTCTTCTTCATTAGGTTGATAATCTTCATCTGATGCACTTTCTTCAGAATATTCTTCTTCCAATAGCTTTTTTGATACATCATCAGGTTTTTTAGGAGTTAAAGCAGGCCAATGTGACTAGAAAATTTAATTAGATTGTGTTAGAATTAGAAAACAAACCTTACGTTATATTAGTTGGCAATAACTTTTATAATTAACATTTCCACTTTTAAGAACATTGATAATCTATTTGAAGACAACATGGAATGCTTAAAAAAAATCTTGTGAACAAAAGCACCAAGAATATTAACACTTAAGTAAATGAATGAAACAGAAATTGAGCTGTTTTATATTAAGTCACAAGAGCAATTGATAGATACATCAGCTAAAGGATTATCAAGACACACATTTGAAAAATTTTGTCTACTGCCCGATTTAAAAACAAGAAAACAGAATTTGATTAGAGAGAATTGATAGAATAGAACATGTCTTTGGTTTTAATAGATAACAATGTCTAAATCTGACTAATCTGTGCATTAACTACTACTTCTATTTTTAAGACTGTTTGTTTTTTTGGTGATTGCATATTTCCATTTTACTAATTAGTATTATTTCATTTATTACAAATCATTTAATCAGAGATGTGATTGACCAAATGTAGATAACAGAAGAAATTAAAAAAAACAACATGAAACAATGCACCAAAAAAATGATGCAAAAACTATGATTTAAATAGACAATGTATAGAAAAAATGATAAAAACTTCAGTTCAAATGGCATTTTTGCTAACTGAAAAAAAAAAAAAGTAAGTTATCAATACTATATGATTTTCCAAGACATTTTAACATATAAATGGTTCAGGAAAAATTCATATATATATAGGACAACAAATATGAAGGTAAAACCAATACTTCATTGTAAGCATACCACACTAGTATATTTTTTAGTAAATATTTCTTTAATGCTTAGTGGATCTATGTGATATATCTCAGACACATCATCTTTCTTTTTAAAGGTTTTTATTGGCATGATTTAATGGGCATTTTATAGTATGTTTTTGAGCATCAGTCGCATACATTAATAGAACAAACAATTTCATTTTATTTATTTTAGATTCAGATGAGAAAGAAAGTTTTAAGACCTGGAAGTTTTTTTTTTTTTGAAGGAATATTTCTCTGCAATCTGGTAACATTGCCATGTATTTTCTTTACAGCTTCCTTTGATACCAGCTTTTCTCTTGGACTTGACTTCTGTCCCAAACAAGTTTTCAGCCCCTCCCCACCCAAAAAAAAACAGTAGTTTCCTGCTACTGAACACATATTTTAGAGATTTCCATCAATTTTATCTTCAAAATAAACATTTTATAAAATTGAACTGCAGATTTCTTAAAAAGCTTTTTAAAAAATGAGTAATCCAAAAAAAAAAAAAAAAAACAGAAAACAGCAGATTCACATAAAAGTCACATAAAGCATTTGGTTACACTTCAGCTTAAACACGTCAGAAATATATATTTAAGACAAGTTGATAGAATGAATTTTGATAGTTGGAAATTCTGAATAGAAGTTGTATTAGATGAGCATCAAATAAAACCATCATCAGAACAAAAGACAGTGTAATTAAAACAGAAGACAATAAAAAAAACACTTTACATTTTCTTTTAATGGTTGTGGATCAAATTCTCATTTAATAAATGCTGAAAAGTATTTCACTTAACTTACAGAATTAAAGATAATAAATATTGCCAAATCTTGTCAAAATTTAGTTACAACCAAAATTGGTTTTATAACTGACAAAGAAATAAATTGTAGGTATGCATACTGAGTTGTATGTATTTCCAAAAGATGGAGACAAATTAAATTCAGATTCTGTAGAATAGTATCATTGGAACTTGAATTAAAGAAGGGTGAGAATAAAAGAATATGCTACCATGGCTTAATAATTAGCCAAGCCAAGATGGAAATTATTTAACAATGAATGCTGCCCAATAAACAGATAGCATTACATTAAATAGAAGCTTATTCACAAGAAGCTAAAAACAGATCAGATTACAAATACTAGGAAGAAAGCTACTGATAATAAAATATAATCATATTAGAAAAATAAAACACAAACTCTTATAAAAGAACCAAAGAATGCAAAAGTAATAAATTGCAAATGGGTATTTTACCTTTAAAAGTTTGGTGACATAAAACTTATTTTCACTTTGGTAGCATAAAAAGAGATAAAGCAAGATCAGTATCTAAATATTTTAAGTAAAAGTATTAGTAAAGGCATTAGGTAAAAGTAGTTGTTGAATAATATAATTATTCAACAACTGTTGCTTAGAGCAATATTAACTGGTGCACAGTCTCTACAAAGAGCAATATCAGCTAGAGTAGAGTCACTACTAAGAACAATATCTGCTGGAGCACAGTGTCTCTACTAAGAAAAATATTAGCTGTTACAGACTATTCAAGCTAAAACTCTATCATATGGATGCAAAAATCTGATGAAAGATTTGAATGTAAACTGGATTCTGAAATTTATAATCACTAGCTCAAAAGTTTGGCTATTGATCAAAAGTTGGATATCGTTTCAAAATTTTTATCTTAGTAGTATTGTGTACAACCAAAAACAGCAAGCTACAGTGCCTTTATGAAATATCAAAGTAGAATATATTGCACAGCAGATTTAGATATTTTTAAATCCTAGGCAATGTGTATTATCCTTTTTTTAATAAGATAATTTCTACCGGCGTCCTGACATAGGGGTATCGCATCTTCCTCGTGATCTGGGTGTCCTGGGTTCGAGTCCCGGTTCGGGCTATCTATGAGGTGTGTGAATGTACCCCCTGTACAACGGGGTTGTGCAAGTGAATGTGTATGAGTTTCATCTTCATATGAGCTAGATTTCTGTCCTTGGGTGCTCAGGGGTCTTTACTATCAGAAGCTACTGCAGCCACTTTCCGTGGAAACACAGACATGACATCATCATCATCAATATGATAATTTAGTTTCATATTTCAGCACATTTTTAATACCTTAATGATGTTTTATTTTATTATTTTTTTATTATATTACTTGTTGTTTATTTATTTATTATGATTCCAGATTGACCAGCATCCGGATCTATATATAATATTATTGAAGAGACATTTGTTTATCAATATTCTAAAAACTAAATAAACAAAATAAAACATGTAGGAACCTGATAAATTATATTTATATATATATACAGGCATTTATATTATATTTAAATTATATATATATATATATATCCCTCCTCTTAACCTAGCAGCTGCTTACTTGAAAATATGACATTGATCACAGAAGGTTCATTTGTGACTGATGCTTTTTAAATTTTGAAATATTTTGCAGGATTTAAACAGTGAAATAAAAGACAGAGAAGATAACAGAATGCTTAAGCTTATAAAAAATTCTTGAAATCAAAGAACCAAATCTATAGATATATATTATCACTTCCTGTATAAAACAGGAAAATAAAGTTGCATTATATTAAGACTCAAGAACAATCAATAGACATATTAATTAAAGGACAGTGATGACAAATTTTTCAAAAATTTTGTGTACTATCAGATTTAAAAGACAAAACAAAGGATATGATAAGAAGTGTCTTATCTGTGCAATAACTACTACTTTTAAGATCTTCCACTTTTTTGAGAAGGGAGGCAGTTGTATTTTATATATCATCTGCTTCTAAACTGCACTATTTATCATTTTTCTGAATTATAGTAACAGATAAACTTAGTGCACTCAAATTTAGCACAAAAATTTATAGAAAAGAACAAATTAGCAGCATGAAGTAGTTTTTCCAAACTTTTAATTAATTAGAAATTAAGGGAAATTGCAGAAATTAAAAGGATTAGAAATGAATAAAAATTAAGGATTTTTTTGTAAAGAAATTACTGTACAAAAATAATTTTTACACCTTTTAAAATTCAAACATTTATTTCTTCAATGGTACCAATTTAATTCTTGTGCAATTTTTCATTATATTTATAATTTGTTAAAAATGCTTTTAATGCATATTGTTGTCACAATAAAATTCAGACTGCTTCCATTGCTTATCTAAATACCTTTTCTAAATTTCAGCATTATAATGCTAATACATAAATTATTCATATCTCATAAAATTGTCATTACAATAACTATGTGAAATAAGCATCAAATAACAAAGAATGAATACCCTTTGAAAAATTGTCATATTAAATATATATATATATGAAGAGTCATGACACATATATTTGCAGATAAAAAAAAAGAAAAGAAAAATGAATTTCATATATAAGAAATATTGTGATTTCAATCTAAAATAAGAATGATTCTGTAACTCAATATACGATTAATAAAATTCCAAAATTTCTTTACAAAATATTTCTTTAGGATTTCAATAATAAAAAGTATTAAAGAAGGAAAATAATATATTAAATAAACAGTAAAAATATAAAATTATCTTTCTTAATATAAATTTCTACTCAATGAAAAAAATAAAAAAAATAAACATGCACTTTCAAAATAAGGATAAAATATTGAAAGAATTTTTTGCAGCTAAGCAGATTATATGAAACAAGCATTTCCAAGATAGAATTACTAAAAGTTTGTAAATAGAAATTAAGAGAAATAACTTGATAGAAAATAACATATGGATTGATGAATATAACATATAATAATTGATGGATATAACAAAGTACTTTATATGATCTCATCAGTGAGATTATATAAAGGTCCTTTCATGACTAACTAAACACTATAAGTTCAAAAGTAATAAAAATTTTACCTTGTTGATTTCTTTTGCTACAGGTACATTTGATATAGGCTGGTCTTCGGTTTCTAACTGGGACTTATTTTCCTTTTGTGATTTCAATGAATTTTGTACAATAGTCAAAACTGAATTACTCGCTAAAAGATACTGAAAGATAATTTTTAGTAACAAATATGGAATGAAAAAAGTACTTTCTACAGATTTGTAGCACACAAGATTCAAAAACATTTAAAAAATAAAATTTGTATTTTATTTAAATTACAAAGTACACAAGCTATGTTAAAAAGAAAATAAATAGGTTTCAATCTGATATAAAAACAGAATGATAATGCAATTAATGTCATTATGTACTTGAAACATAAAACAATGGGGACTTAAAATGGAAAATTTGCATATTCTCTCAAAAGTACCAAAAAATGACATAATAATAGTTTTGAAATAATAGATGCTATTAATCATACTCAAATATATAAATATACATATTCAGAAAAATAGACTTCATAATATCATCATATGACAATTTCTATAGCTTAATTTTGTGATTCCCATCTTTCAACATTTGGTGAAATTTTAAAACAAATAGAAATAAAATAGTTAAAAGGAATAGCCATCAATATTTGGATTAGGGAATGACAGAGAGAACAATCAAGAAACTCGTAACAGAGAAGTCTCAAGTGCAATTGTTAGAATCCAAAATATAAATGTAATGTCTTAGATTAGGGAAGGCTAATCAGTGACACGTGTGCCATTGATGGCACGCAACACAATATTTCGGGCATGCCGCCGATCAAAACGGTTTGTAAAACAGCTTGCATGCGACTTCATTTGATAAACTGAATTTGTCCCAAACCAGGAAAAGTTCGAATTTATTGAAACAGAAAGGCTAACAAGCAACATAAGTAAAAATACCAGCAACGAAATTTTGGAAACATGGAATTCGATTCAAACATTTAACTGTTTGAAGAAGCTGGCTCATTCTATTTTAAACATATTTTCATCTATGCTTGTGAGTCATTTTCAGAGAGGAATAGCATTACAGACTCGCTTAGAAACCGTTTGGCAGATGACTCCAATTCAGCGTGCATTCTGGACATCTTACAATCCCAATATAAGTTATTTGAGTTGTTAGTATTTTGTTTTATTATCTTCCCAATAATCAAAAGCCAAAATTATTTGATGGCGCATCTATACCTCACTATACCTTTCTTTAGAAAAAATGGCACGCATATCTATAATGGTTCACCACCCTGCGCTATATTATTTCATTTATGAGAACATTTTAAGAACATTGGATCCATAGAATAAGTGGCTGGATTAAATTACCAATGAATCATGATTGTACATCAAGAACAATCTACATTTATTTTTAAAGGAAGGAAACATTTGAGTCCAATAGATCTCCAATTATTTTATGACTTATGTACACAAAGAAAGGTAAGATAAGATTGTGTTGAATTCAAAATTCTAAGTAAGAAAAATCTCTTTGTAAACATTTTACACAAAATACAGCTTTGGCAACATCAATAATTGAAACAAGGACATACCTGAATGTCTTTGGGAAAGGCTCTATGCCTGCCATAAGATTAAAGATAAGATAAAGGAGCAGTATATTCATATTTGTAAAGTGAAAACAAATAATTTAGAATTTTTTTTTATAGATGCTGTACTTTATTCACAAAGACTAATCAATTTGAAGTACATACAGAAAACAAAAAAGTTTACGAAATAGATTGTCAGCTAGATTATTACACTTAAAACACACACTATATCTGGGATACACTTCAATTCACCATTCCTTCTGAAAGCTGAAAACTACATTGTTAAAAATAAAGATGCATCCAAAACTGCCTAATTTGCAATGTAAATTCAAGTTCTAAAATTTAAAATTGTAAGAATGAACAATATCCTTGAACATAGTTCAATAATTTAATCTTTGTTTTATGTTTTCATTCATTGATAGATTGTATATATGTTCATGTATGCATGTTATAAAGTTTACATGCAAGCAATAACCCAACCTAGCCAGATGCCATGAAAGGTTAAAACGCCTTTTTCTTGTATACTATGTCAACTTACATATATACCTGATTTTATTAAATATTTTGAGACGTTTTAATAGCAAATGCCTAACAATGAAAAGTCTAATAATTTTGAAAACAAGCACATATAAGAATTTTATATATTATTTAAATTTTATAAATATATGGATTAATCTTGAAAACAATATGCAAAATAAAAAGAGGTGAAGCAGTATGACTGTTACATAATAATTGTATTGATTTCAAAAAAACGGTTAACTCAATATCAGTAGGTTTCATGGTTTATATCAGGAGACATTTTGATAAATATAATATTTGAAATAATGAGTGTCATAATGTTTTTTGATTGCTTATTCAGAAAAAGTGAAGAAAGGCATAAATTACTTCAAGAGAAAAATGAAGTAACTAAACAAGATCAAAATATTTTCATGAAAGAATTATATAATAGAAAATTTAGCAACAAATAAAATCATACAAAAGACTAATAAATATTTTGCTCAAAATCAATTTATTTTATGATTAAAAAGAAATATATATTTTTTTTTAAATAAGTGTTTTGTTTTATAAATATCAGCAGATACAAACCCTAAGAATAGTTTTTAGATTTTCAGCTGTCAATTTTTTTCTGCAGTATGTCCGGGTATTTATAGTACCAATCATTTCACTTTTGTTTCCAAGAACTTTTTTCTCATTTTTATCCATCTCAACATCAGAGATTTCTGTGTTTTCTTCTAATTTTAGTCGTTTAGTAACATTTTCTGGAGATAACATTTCAATAGACCTGTCTATGGATGTTAATTTTCTTTTTCTACCACTTGTAAACATCCAATTTTCATCAGCATTACTTATAGAAGATACATTTTCAATATAAACCTTTTCCGCCATCATCAGTTTTAATTAATTTCTAAAATCTAGTAATATGATTTTATGTTCAATGTGGATAAAGATTAATAAGTAATCGCAATTTAATTCCGATATATATATAACTTTAGTTATCTGTTTAATTGACTCATATCTGGAAAATATATTGTATTATAAAAAATGCATCAAAATTGAATATCAGATATATTGTGCATTCAAATACGAATGAGCACTATTGCAGTTTATTCTATGCATTTACATTTTGTTTTCATTATTCTTTTGAAATAATAACGAGTTTTCTGATTTATTAATTTTAAATATTCAACACAAACTCATGTGGCAGAAAAGTTTAAGCGAAATTCAGATGCAATTAAATAATGCAAAAGGTAAACAAATGACTTAACTCCTCTCCACTTTTTTAAAAAAGATTATGTTTCTCTCGATGAAGCAATTCATTTCATTTCAATGGTATTTTTTGCAGCTTCAAACGGCTTTTCGTTGGAACAACTGAAAAATATCACGATCATTTGATATAAAAAATATTACGAAATTCGTCGTAATATGATATTTATTACTATATTTTTTCATTTCATTTCTGTTACATATTTATATTTGATCAGTCTTATTTAGAATAAAGACAGTTCCATTTTAAGAAAGGAAGGACTTGGTTGAGAAATGGAGATCAGACATAGGTTCGGTAGGTTGATAATAAACCTTTAGGATTTATTTCGTTAATATATCAAAATTCAACAAATTAACTTGAAAACTTTCACCACATTTTATTGTGTTAATAAACTGTCGTTGTTTCTCATTGGCGAAGAAACATAGTAATTAGTGATGTGTCGTTCAATACAAATCGAGTTCTTTTAGAAATGCATAATCCACGATTTTTAGAGTAACAAATAATTTTGCTATTGCTATTTGTTTCAAATGTCTGTTATTTCAATCATATTATTAATTAAAAATTATTAATTAGTATTTGATATAAAATTTATGAATTGTAATTAATACTTAATTTACTATTTTAAGTAACGTGTGATTGAATTAATTTATCTATTTCAGCTTACTTTTTAAATTTTTTTTCAAAACTATTATTTAATTTATTCGGGGAGCAGCAGATACTCCTTCTATTCTTTCAGAAATGTCGGCTTAGGCCGCTTAAGTTTTGATGTCAATATGGGGTCAGTACGGGGAGTTGTTCTTTTGTGGTTTTGAATTGAAGGGGAGCAGCGATTCTTTTTATTCCTTTCCACTTATACAGGGTGTTTCAAAAATGACCGGTATATTTGAAAAATCAATAAAAACTAAACGGGCAGTGATAGAAATATGCCGTTTGTTACAATTTGCTTGGGACAACAGTAAATTTTCAGGCAGACAAACTTGTAAAATTAGTTACAATTTTCAACAACAGATGACGCTGTAGTCTGGAAAAATTTAAACTACGATATTTTTCAAATATTCAATATACGCAGCAATAACATGGCGTAGTCTCAGAATGAAATGAGCAGAAACCCGTGTAAACGTCTCAGGCGGGATGGCTTCACATGCAGAACAGACGTATTGCTTCAGTTGTTCAATTGTTTCTGGATTGTGGTGGTCCACCTGGTCTTTCAAGTGTCCCCACAGAAAGAAGTCACATGAGTTCCTGTCTGGCGAATAGAGAGGCCAATCCACGCCGCTTCCTGTATGTGTGGGATAGTCCAAAGCGATCCACACGATCATCGAAATG
Source organism: Argiope aurantia (assembly GCA_026543865.1). Taxonomy (NCBI): domain Eukaryota; kingdom Metazoa; phylum Arthropoda; class Arachnida; order Araneae; family Araneidae; genus Argiope; species Argiope aurantia. The sequence continues at coordinate 60,139 of JAPMOR010032985.1, read as the reverse complement.
TTCGTTCGGGAAATTAAAGACGCCGGCCGTGCGATGTGACCGGACACCATCTTGCATAATCCACGAGGTGATCGCAGTGTCCTCTAAGGCATTTTGTACCGACACAAATTCACGAAGAATGTCCAGATAGCGTGGTGCAGTAATCATTGCGGATCTGAAAAAAGGACCAATGAGTCATTTGGAAGAAATGGGGCTAAAGCCATTACTTTTTTCGGATGCAGGGACGATAGGACTGCAACATGGGTTTTTCGGTTCCCCATATGCGCCAGTTCTGTTTATTGACGAAGCCGTCCAGGTAAAAATAAGTTTCGTCAATCAACCAAATGCTGCCCACATGGATATCGCCGTCATCAATCCTTTGCACCATATCGTTAGTGAATGTCTTTCGAGCATTCATGGAAGCAGCTCTGAGAGGTTACAGAGTTTGAATTTTGTATGGATGGAGGTGTAAACTCTGGCGCATGAGACGATACGTGGACGTTGGCTTTATTTGGACCGCAGTTGCAACACGGCGAATGGAAACCCGAGGCCGCTGTTGGATCACCAGTAGCACAATCTGAGCATTGCCCTCTGTGGTTGTCGTACGCGGTCGTCCTATCTTTCCAGCACGTTCATCCTTCACGTTCCCAGTCCGTTGAAATTTTTCAAACATATCCTTTATTGTATCGCTTTTCGGTCCTTTGGTTAGATTAAACTTTCGTTGAAAACTTCACCTTGTTACAACAACACTGTGCTCTACACAGTGAAATTCCAACACCAGAAAAATCCTCTGTTCTAAGGAATAAACAATTTTTTCACAACAAACTTGCAATTTGTGAACAGCATACGCTTAACTCTTTAACATTGAAGCACTTTTCAAGCGACACTCCCTTTAACATCCATACTTTCTCGGCGTGTCTCTGGAAGGCAGACTCTTCCAAGCTGAGGGGAAGTTACCTCCTGGGGTCCTATGTAATAAACCTGCCATCTTTCTACTCTGAGAAATGGGGTCAATTCATGTGACATAAAAGTCACATGTCATGTACTTCTTGCGCATGGCATTTAAGTTTCATCCGCACCGCTTTCGTCGATCAGTCTGCCATTAACGTTCTCCGCCAAGTATGAAGCGGATTTTTTGTTTACATTTGAAGTTATAATTTTTGAGACATTTTTTTCCTCTTATTATGTGTTAACAGAGGAAATACTGGTGTGCTGATGGAGGCATGCTTTAATGCGAAACACAAGTGACTGTCTTGATAAAATGTTTTCTTATTTTCCTTTCAACAATCCTGATGTGGGTTGATAGCTTTGGTATAGATTTTTTCAAGCTTTCGAAGTCGGTGTTATGCTCCGATCATTTTGAAGAATTCATTCAGTGTCTGCCCATTTATTAAATACAGCTGTTCCAGGAATTTTTTAGAAAAACTCTTCGAAGAAAAAGAAATCGGTAAGCGATTTGCCGTCAAAAGCAATCAAACAAAATCGTGAGTGCATTTCTAATTGATTTTATTCACATTTGATGACATTTCTGATAATTTTGAATACGCTTAGAAGGTTTTAAAATGTTTACATGAATATTACATTGCATTTTTTTGCAAAATCTTATCTAAATTTAATTAATGTAAGTGTTGGAATTCCTGACCTAACCCTAATGATGTAATCCCTTTGCGCATGCGCGCTGGTGACGTCAGGAAAAAATTTCCCATGATCCCACGGAGTAAGTGATGTAAATGGAGTTTAGGTTTCAGTTTGGATAAAGCGTGTATGATGGAACCAAAGATGGTTTTGTGCTGTGTAAAGAATTCGTGCACGTAACATGAAATATATGTAAATATTTTGTATATAACTATCTGTGCCTGTGTCCTCGTCCTGCAAATAAAAAAGATGACAAAAATGAGAAAACTTGGATTAATGATTTCGATGTCTATGTGATCTAATTCACCTTGGAAAACCTCGATTCTATCTCATTTAGAAGATCTCGGAATGACAAGGTAAGAGATAAATTTTTCTTACATTTCGAGAAATTTGAATTTGGGGCTTAGAAATCCCAAAATCTGGCATCCCTGCCGGGATTTATGTATATAGAATTAACGTAAAGAGATATAGTATTCGAGGTATTTGGAATTAGAATTCAGAATTGGATACAACAACTTTTAATGTTTTGATTGAAAAATTTAAAGAAGAAGAAAGTTCTTTTGTTCTGTACTTCGAAACAGCCTACAAAAAAAAGACCAGAAAAGTGGGCCTACTGCTATATAAAAGGATTAGGAATAAATACAAACATGAAATTAGAAAGGTGGCACCGCCAGATAAAGTATGAAGAAAGTGGAGGAACTGTAATGAAACGATTAGATAAATCAATCGCAGTTATTACGAATGCCATCGCTAAGAAACTGCTGGCAAGAGATATATCAATAGAAAGAGGCAAACTGACGCATAAAATGATTTCAATTCGAAAGAGACATGCCAGCAGCATAGAAATGAAAGATATTTATAGTTCTATTCAATTAAATGAAAATACATTTATTATTACGAAAACAATTGGAGAATCAATTTTTACTTACTATGTAGAAAAAATTAATGCTACAGAATGCTGCCCAATAAAATGTGACCAATGCAATGTGTGCATACACTCTATGTCTTGCACTTGCATTGATTATTCAATAAAACTTTTAATTTGCAAACATATTCATTATATTTGTCAAAAATTAGAAAAGAATGATAACTGACAACAAAATGTAGATAACATTGAAGACAATTTAATTATACATATCGTTGAAAAAAAATGCAATAGTTACAGCTCTTCAAATCACTGAAGAACTAAATATTAGGAAAAACCAAATGATTCAACATTTAAAAGAACAGTCAACAATATTAGAATGGGACACATTACATCCTCTTCCAGATGTGGAAGAAAAAATCAAAGCCATAAAAGCAAGTTTTCAGGTAGCCACTGCTTCGACTAGTAGTTGTCATAAAGAAAAGGAAATGTTAAAAGTATCCAAAGCTCAACCAAACAAACATATTAGCAAACAAAGAAAATTTATAGTAAAGAAGAAAAAATCAAAACAAAATCATCAATAACAATTTTTAAAACTAATTATTGTATTTAAGTTATACTCTGTTTCACCCTAACTTGGCAGTAGTGTATCTTCTACGCATACAGAATCGCAGTCGTTGTCAAGGGAACTAGGTTATTTAAAATACAAGAAATTTAGATCGCTAGGCGAAACTTTATCTCCCAAATTTTTCGCCAAATAAATTTATTAACTTTATTAGATTGTCATTTTAAATCAGAATTAATTCTTACCTTATTTTCATTATTTTGTTCAATATTATTGGTACCTAACTTTACTGATTTATTAAAATAATTTCATTTTAAGTTTATACTTATTTATACGCGATTGAATGACTACTTAAAATCCCATATAATTGAAAGCAATGCATAAGTGAGAATGGTTAAAGTTTTGATTTCTTAAAAGAATATTCTTTATCAAGAAGATTTTTCAGAGATTTAAGTTTAGAACTGTTAAACAAAGTATAATAATGGTTTTGAGTAATAAGCATTGCATTAATAACAATGTATGACATTATTTGCTATGAAACAATATGCAGTGCTTAGTAAAAAGTAACGTTAAAATGAGATTTTTCTCAAATATTTTAGGGTTTTCTCAGTAAAGTCTAAAAATTAACAAAAGGAAAAAACTTAAAAAATTTAAATTTTCGAATTAATTCATATATATATATATATATATATATATATTCATGAAAATCAAATTTAAAAATCAAACATTATTAATTTAATCCAGAAAATCAAGTATTTACAAATATATAAATACGCTCAATATTCAGAATGTCGTAAATAGATTAAAATTCGAAGTAATTGAGAATATCAAGAGAAATAAGTTATTTTATGAGAATAAAAAAACATACTTACTAAAGTTATTCAGAACATTTAAAAAATATATTAATTATAATATGCATTATAATTGAGACATCAAAAATCATCAGCACTCATTAGTTCTGCCTCACTGTCACTTGAATCAGTTTCATGGAAATTATTAAATTTTGGTTTTCGCATACTTCCTCTACAAATCCGTCAATTTCCCTCATTTCTTTCTCTTTTATTGTTACATGGTTAATGCATTTTCTCCAATTGTTACTTTTTGTATTGCTTGGATTACGAGCTCCTTTACATCATTCAGCTTAAAAGTCTTATTTTCGCGTGCAACATGTCCTTTAATTTGGCTCCAAATCATCTCAATAGGATTTAACTCGCTGTGGTAAGGTGGCAATCTCAAAATTGTATGTCCATATTTTTCTGCAATAGTTTCTACTCTATATATATCATAAAAATGTTTCACTTCAGAAACTTTCTGCAAAAGCTCGATTTTAATCATGTCTTTATCCCATGTAATATGCTTTTGGGATAACCATTCTTGAATAGACTTTTTAGTCCAAGAAGTTGTAGGAATTTTCTACATTTTTACTAAGAAACATTGGCCATTACGATTACGCTGTTTTTCTTCTATTTAGGAAGAACACTTTCTAGCCATTTTTCAAAATGATCACCATTCATCACTTCATGATAGTCACCACTTTTTTTCTCAATAAAAATCTCAGCTGCATCACGGACGAAACCTTCTTCGCTTCCAAAATGTGGAATAATGAGTCTTCTTCCTTTTCCTTTTGGTGCCGACAAAACGACTGTTAAATTTGAAGAGGAGGCTTCGTAACAACTTTTAATTTTTGTATCTTGTCATACTCGACTCTGAGAATGGCCTTCATTTACCCATGTCTCATCAAGATAATAAATGGGCGTGTTTTGTTTCTTATAATGAGCAATTTTTCTCAAATAATTCCGCCGCCACAAAATATCTTGTCTCTAGAAGTAACGCCTGTCTTTTTCGTTTTTCAAACGAAAATCCCAAGTCTTTCAATATTCTATAAAGCGTTGTTCTGCTGATGTTTTTCGAAAAGATATCTCTATCATCGTTCACATCTTTTAAAACTTTATCTAATGTTGGGATCTTATTTCTACGAAAAAATGCATGGATTTTTCGTCGAATGCAGAATAAGGTAAAGTCCTCATATTTTATAAATCTGGATTGTTTACCTTCTAAGCCTGGTCGCTTCTTTCCAGGAGTACTTAAAGGACTGGATGCCTTTTTTTTTTTTCTTTTTTAAAACGGAAAACTGTTCTTTGCGAAACGCCCGTAAGATGCGAAACTTTGTCAACGATTTTATTGATAGAATCTTGAGGTTTTTTTTCTCGGAGTCGATAATAAACATTTAATATGTTTCTACGTGCTGCACTTTTTATTGGTTTCCCTCATCTTGAAGGTGCATAGAGCGTAGTCGGTGATAACACTTTTTCGGGCATTTTAGAAATGACGACTTGAATAAATATCAACAATCGAAAATGAATGTGATTAAAGATATCAAAAAAATAGCTGATAAAAAGCGAGAGCAAAAAAAGTACGTGTAATGATAATAACGGTTGAGAACTTGTGGTGGTGTTATGTAGAGTGTTGTTTAAAGCACTTCATGGCTATTAGAAAATTAAACTCTTTATTTCACTAACAACTATCATAACATCACCGCTTAGCGCATGTATATATAGAACGGGGATTCCCCGGGCGAAGTATTAACATAGATTGTATTAGGGAAAGTAGATAGGTAGCGCTTTAGAATAACATGGATGCAAGATGGCGCTACGATCACTACATGAGTATCCCCCCAGTGAACAAGGAGAACGATAATGTGAGAATACAAGATAAATATACGCGCATAAGAATAAAACATCACGTAATACAATAAGTATAACATAGGATAATGGTTTAAAATGGTAAATAGAAATTGAAGTAAATAGATGCAATAATATATGAAATACATAAAATTACAGTTACAATATATATACACGACAATTTATATCTCAGCAATTAATCTCGCTGGAAAATGGACATGACGTCCACTACGAGGGGTAGTGGTTTTGTCGATAATTGTTCATTTTTAGAAGAAAGTTCACCTTGAGTTTTATGAATAGATGCAGGTATAGAAGGTAACGAGTCATTAGATCCTGTCAATACATATGCAGGTCTGACACGGTCTATGGAAACTGTGACATTTTTATTATTAATTTTTAATACAAAAGTTTTATCTTTCCTGCTGATTACAGGGTGTGGACCAGTATAAGGAGGTGAAAGAGTTGGTTTAACACTGTCCACTCTCAAAAATACATGAGAGCAAGTATTTAAGGATGGATGAATATAAATAGGCTTAACCGAGTGTCTAGACGTAGAGATAGGATTTATAGATTGCATTAGTGCTTTGAATTTTGATACATAAGTATCTGTTGGTATTGATAGATCTACTTTTGAGGTTAAAATGTCAGAAGGCAATCTGAGGGTTGTACCAAGGACTAATTCAGCACATGTGGCATTTATGTCCGGTTTAATTGCAGATCGAATTCCGAGTAAAACTATGGGAATAGTTTCAGTCCAGTTTGGTTGACAATGGGCTATAATAGAACTCTTAAGATCCCTGTGGAAACGCTCTACAAGACCATTGGATTGGGGATGGTAGGACGTTGTACGGATTCGATTTGTACCCAAAATGTTATTCAAATGTCTAAATAGATGTGAATCAAAATTTTTACCTTGATCTGTAGTTATAGTTACTGGACAGCCGAAACGAGATATCCAATTATGAATTAGGGCTTTACATGTTGTTTCAGCAGTTATATCTGAAGTAGGAATAGCTTCCGGCCATCTGGTAAATCGGTCAACTATTGTCATACAATATTTATAACCATCAGATGGTGGGAGTGGTCCTATGAAATCGATATTTATATGGGCAAATCGAGCATCTGGCAAAGCGAAAGTGCCTATAGGAGATTTTGTATGTCTTTGAATTTTAGAACGTTGGCAATTATGACAAGATTGAACAGAATTTTTAATAAATGAATTCATGTTTGGCCAAAAATAACGTTTAGTAATCAGCTTTCTTGTTGCTCGAATGCCAGGATGAGAAAGATTGTGAATATTTTCAAAAACTATTGAACGAAAAGAATTTGGAATGTACGGACGAGTGAATTAGCAGATAAGTCACAATACAAGGTTACATCCTCTAAGGGAAAATATTGCTTTTCTATTTTACAATGTGAAGACTTCAGATATTCTTTCAGTTCAGAATCATTTAACTGTGCAAATGAGATGTCATGGAAATTTAAATTCTTTTTTGAAATTGAATCAATTTCAATGCGAGACAATGCATCTGCAACAATGTTCTCTGTACCCTTGACATAACGAATATCAGTAGAAAATTGGGATATGAAGTCTAAATGTCTAAGTTGACGAGGTGAGCATTTATCTGGCTTTTGCTTAAAGGCTTCAGTAAGGGGTCTTTGATCAGTTTAGATTGAAAATTCCCTACCTTCAAGCATGTGTCAAAATTTTTTTTATGGAAACATAAATAGCAAGAAGTTCTCTGTCGTATGTTGACCAATTATTTTGACTTTTAGAAAGTTTTATTGAGAAAAATGCAATGGGTTCCCAAATTCCATTTGAAAGTTGATTTAAAGAGCTTCCAATAGCAAATAATAATGCATCAGTCCACAGACTTAAAGGAGCTCCAGGAATCGGATGTTTGAGTAGGGTAGCTTCGGCAAGAGCTTTCTTAGCATTAGAAAATGCCTTGACAGCTTCCTCAGACCATTGCAGAGTAGTTTCAGATTTTTTTGCTGGCCGTGGTGATTTCTTTTTGTTAGTATGGCCTTCAAGAAATTTAACCAAAGGTGATAATATGTGAGCTGCCTTGGGAAGAAATCTGCGGTAAAAATTAAACATACCCAAAAATCTACGAAGTTGAGTAAGGGTAGTGGGTCGTGGGAATTCTTGAATTGCACTAACTCGATCAGGAATTGGAGAAATACCTTCTTTGGAAACTTTAAATCCTAAAAAATCTAGGGTAGGAAACACCAAATGTACACTTAGAAGATTTAATTGTAAGTCCAAAATGGTCTAATTTTGAAAAGAGAGCTCTGAGATGTTGTCTATGCTCTTCGATTGATTTTGAAGCAATTAATATATCGTCAATAAAAGCATACACACCATCTAAATCTCTAGTAACTTCATCAATAAATCTCTGAAAGGTACTTGATGCATTACACAAACCGAACTGCATCCGAGTGCTCTCGAAGAGTCCGAAAGGAGTACAAATAGCTGTTTTATGAACGTCCTCGGGAGCAATCGGAATTTGATGAAAAGCTTTTACTAAATCAATATGAGAAAAAATTGTGTTTCCATGAAGTTCGCTAGTAAAATCCGAAACACTGGGAATAGGATATTTGTCCTTTTTGGTCTGAGCATTAAGAGCTCTAAAATCACCAACAGGACGCCAATAGTCACTTCCTTTTTTCGGAACCATATGTAGAGGAGAGGCATAATTGCTGTTGGATGGCCGCATATGGCCTAAATCCAACATATGCTGAAATTCCATTTTAGCGATTTTTAAGCGATCTGGTGCTAGCCTACGAGGTTTTGCATAAACAGGAGAACCAAAAGTTTCAATATGATGCATAACAGAATGTTTTACAGTTTGGTTTGCATATGGAGCTTTAACAATATTAGGAAAATCATTCAATAACTTTGAAAAATCATCATTACAAAATACAGATTTTACAGAATGAACATCAGTATTATTAAGAATAGCATGAGCATTTATATGTGTACACATATCATTTAAACGACGATTTCTTAAATCAGGTTGCAAGTTAAAATGATGTAGAAAATATGCACCAATAATTGCAGTTTTAATATCACAAATATAAAAAGGATAAACAAATTGTTTTCTTAAACCTAAATCTAAAGATAATAATTTTTGTTTATAAACATTTATGATAGAACCATTTGCTGCAAAGAATTTTTGAATCGGAATACACAGTTTATCATTTCTAGTCGCAGGAATCAAACTACAATCACTGCCAGTGTCAATGAGAAAATTTACATTTGATTTTCTATCGCGAACAAAAAGGCGACGAGAACTACTGGGCGAGGCGTATGTCGCCGCTACTCCTTGCCATCGTGGTTTGGTTGATAATTGCAAGGCGGAATGCATTTATGCGCTTTGGAGTCGTACTTCCAATGATACCAACAAACACCATTCTACGGAGAGGAGCTACGCTGTCGAAAGCGAAAGTCAGTTCGTTGACGAGAATTATTTCTCGGTCAGCGACTGGCACTTCTTGATCGGCGTAAAGAAGCAACTTCTTCGCGAAGTGCTTTAATTTCTTCAAGAAGTTCTGACTGAGAGGTATTATTTACATTTGCACAGGAATTAGAGCTTGAAATGTTGCTTACCTCGGGTGGCGTAACTTCCATGATTCTATCCGCAATTTCCACAGCTTTAGTGACAATCAGAGGACTAATTGCTAGAAATGTAGACTGGATGGTTTTGGGCAGTTGTTGTAAAAATAACTCCAGAAGAAGAGTATCCGAAATTTGATGGTTTTCGGTAAGTCTTTGCATAACTCGTAGTAAATCAGTCGGCTTTCGGTCACCTAACTGTTCACCGGCAAGAAGACATCTAATTTCTTGAGATTTCGATTCACCGCATCTTTTTACAAGTTCCTCTTTCAATTGCTTGTAAGGATCGTTTTTGTCAGGACAAGTGATGACATCGCGAACTATAGCTGCTGCTTTAGGAGAAAGGTTAGCGACACAATAGTTGTACTTGGTTGCACTGGCAGTTATCGGTTTCGGAACTGCAAGCTGAAATGTTGCCTCTGCCATTATAAACCAAAGTTGAGGGTCTCCAAAATTAAATGGAGGCATCTTCACGGCAGAATTTTCTTCCATGTTGGAGAAGAAACGGAAACAGCTCAGAACAGCAATTGCAGTCGTTGAAAGTTTTGAAGTTTACTTATACGTGATAGCAAAGCTGGCGGGGGGAGGGGGGTATTAGAGAAGCGCGCCAAATATTTGACCTTGGAGACCGGTTCTAGCCAAAGTGGAATTCATTATGTCAATCTTTTGGTTTTATTCGTTCGCTTTATTTACAAAATATTTAACAGCTAAGCATTTTTAACTTGAGAATAATTTTAAATACATGCTGATAAAAAACGATTTCTGTAATTTATGATATAATTTGATAAATTTCAGCGCATTTTAGTTATTTTAAAGCCGAAATGGATGGGGAACTCTTTCCCAGCGCGGAGCATCACATTTTCTGCCTTTTACAATACTGCCATGTTGGGGTGAAACTGAGTATAAATGTTATTTTAAATTATATTAAAAATATTAGTCCTTGAGAGACTTTAATAGAAATTTTGGAAAATGTATATTTCTGTATAAATGTGTGTATTTTTTCTTTTTTATTTACATATAAATAAAGTATTTCTATTTTTTATTTGAATTTTTTATAAATTTACAAGGACTGCCTAGTTATTAATATAATTTAATTTCAATTTTTCTTTATTTCATTTAAAGGTGAGCAAAATAATAATAAAAAAAAACATGTTGACATAGATTTAAGTAATTGAATGAAAACAAGAGAATAGATATTTGAATAAACAAAAAGCCTTGAGTTTCATTACAGTAACAAAAAATGTGATACTTATGAATTAACAGAGAAAGATTGACGATAATACGAGTTTTTTGTATAAACAGCACATATAAATGCTTGTTTTCTTCTCGTAATTTATCGCTCATAGGTTGATGCACTTTGATGTTACATTTGGAGATTTTTGGCCCTTCCGTCGTTAATTACTATCAAAATATACTTAAAAGGAAAAAGTATTGAGTAATTCCTTAACACATGAAAAATCACTGAATAATATAATTCTTGTATGAAAACCCATATGATATTTAATAAAAATAACATCTTAATGGCAGTTTTTAATGATGGAATAAAATTTTTTTAAAAGCGATTGAGTGAAATGGTTTGAGTCCTAGTCCATCAGCAAAATATATAAATATATACTTCTTCAAAAGTAAGGGGAGAAAAATCTTCGTAAATTATTCGTAACCTCAAAAGAAGTTTAATCCACAATTAGAATATCTGTAAATAACATTTAAATCGCAGAAAGAGTGCCTTTAAATGGTATTTAATCAATAGGTAATGTACCTGCAATATATATTTTCATTCAATCGTAGTAAGTTATTAGTAATATAAAATGTAATTCACTACTTAAATTTTAATTAATTTTTTATTTTAAAATTGTGTTGGAAACATTAACTAAAGTATTCTGATACAGATAAAAATGAGCTGGTAGAGCAAATTGTAAATGAATTTATAATTTTGAGTAGCGTTTATTTGATAAAGTGATGGAAAATACCTGGTTTCGTTTTCGGATGCAGTATTTCTATAAAAAATTACATAACTTGAATTCTATTATTCATAAAATAATTAAGAAAACACAGATGTGGAGATCCAAATAAATATGCTTTAAAACAGAACAATAAAAAACTCAATCTTTAAAAAAAAAAAACAATCTGCCTTTTCAATGCAGTAAGATTCCTTCAACCCTCGATTATGCTTTAACGCTTATTCAACAACATAGCTGCGAAAGAAAGCAGCAACACGGTTGCGTATGATAACCGGACTTACCTACGAATAAAATAGATTCGCCCATCCAATCCACAATCGTGTTGTGCTTTTGCCGCTAGAGCATTTTCTTCTGTATCTTTCAAATTGCCTACAGCGCCATCTATTGTTGTAAATTGTAACTAATTTCGCAAGTTTGTCTGCTTGAAAATTTACTGTTCTCCCAAGTATATTACAACAAACGGTGTATTTCTATCGCTGCCAGTTTATTGATTTTTGAAATATACCGGTAACATATTTGCTTATTGCCGTCTTTAATATTTTACATTAATATCGTACATAAAATTGAAATCGACTCTTTCGATGTCTTTTTGGTATATTCACCTAAGAATGATCGGTCATGTATAAAGTTTTAAGCATTATGATTGTAATATATTTTTTTCAATACATTTTTCAGTATTTCGAGGTAAAAATATCAATACTGAGGGAACTTGAAATTCATTTTACTTGAATCTGTAATTGCAGGTTTTGATAATTCTATTGTGCGGTTTTTGATAACGAAGCAGTGTTAGTGTTTATCATGAGGTTTCATGGTGCATAAACCTGAGAATTATCAATTTTATATTAATAAAGTGAAACGAAATTTTTTAAAAAATTGTTATTTTTTACGTATTATACAACAAAGAGGTCTGTGCTATTTTTTGTTAAATATATTTCTGAAAAAAAAATGTTATCGTGTAAATATTTCTCATGCAAAATACATACTTTTATGGATGCGATTTCATAGATCTTTATAAATGAAACCATTCATTTCTTCTATACAATTAGAAAGAATCATTAGATGAATGGATTATTCTAAGCATAACTAATTTTAAATTCCTTTTATAGGCTTTTTTTATTCATTAAAAAGTATTTTGAAAAAAATATAAACTATTTTTTTTCTGAAATATCTGTTTTAAATCCAATTATTAATATATTTATGCATTGCTCTGAAATACAATTCTTTTAAAATTGAATTTATCCATTTCCTACACTGTTTAATATTTACTACATTGTTTACTACTTTTAGCGTCACAAATCGGGCAACGATATTGCTTGCCCCTTCTGCAGATTTTCTGTCCAGTAGGAATGCTACTTAATTTCCAGCCACCCGAAAGCAGTGACAGTATTGCTTTTCACGTCAAATTTTCGCTTGTAAGAAGAAAAGGTCCCTTTTTTTCCCCCCGATTTTCGAGAAAAATTAAAATTGCCTTGTAGTTTCAAAACGCAGCAAATTTGTGTGGGAATTAATAATCGTTTTTCAATTGTTTCATATAACACTACATTAAACTTACGTAAGAAAACAAGCATTTATAATTTTGGCTTTGATAAGGTTCTAGTTGTTAAAAATTAAATGTGTCCGATCTCATGAATTTTTAAAAAATATTTAAACTTATTAATTTTTTTTATTATATTGTATTAGAGAGAAAGATTTAATTCCTGAAACAATTTTTTTAAAAAATGTTTAAACTTATTAAAACATTTTTATTTCATTGAATTGCAAAATTATTTTTCGAAATTAGGGAGAAAGATTTAATTTCTGAAACAAACAGAAAAAAATATATATATGTATAATTTTTATACGGGGTAATTTATTTCTTTTACTGCTATTAAAATATTTGTATCTGTTTATTTTTGTTTGTTTTGTGTGGTTGTGTGTGTGTGCATTTTAAAGAAAAAGTAGAACTGATTTCATTTCATGGTATCGAAAAAATAGTATTGTTAAGAATATTTTATAACCATTAATTAATTAAAATCTTAATTATATTTGTTCTGCATTTTTATTAATTTTTATTACACCACATTTCATCATAGTATTCACTAAAATGTTGCGAATACTATGTTTGCTTCTCTTAACTTCCAGAAAATTAAGATCTTTACTGTATTAAAATTTTTCAATCAGACTATTAGTCTTATTCTACTACACTATTCTGCAAGTTTACCGTAGAAGGACTTAGGCTTTGAACTTTTTCATAATTTTTCTATGGGTTAAAATTTCTGTTGCATTGTTATTAAATGAATGTATATATACTTTTGTGTTCATAAAAATAAAGAAGAGAATTAATTTGAATTTACAATAAAATAATAACTAAGTAAGAATCTTATACGATGTGCAGCTGCATTAAAATTCAAATAATACAATAAGCGACAAATTTAATACTTAATGTCACTACTTGGAATGAAGTTTTCAAGCAAATAAAAAGTCCCTAGTGTCCATCCAAATATCATTTAAATACATTTTTTCAGAATGCTTTATTAACTTTCTTTTATGCAAAAATCGTATAGTCTCCAGTGATCTTACATTTTAGCTTTTTTTATAACATTTAATCAGCTAAATTATATTTTGAGAACATTTTGAATTGAAATCTACAATAATCATAATTAAGATTAGTGAATCAAATATATTCGCCAGTGGTTTTCAAAAGAGAGTTTTAAAAAGTTATCAATTTAAAATTTATTGAACAATAAAATAAAATAATTTTGATTACAATTGTTTTTATTTAAAACTAAAGCTTTTAAATATGCAAGAAGCCGAAAACAAAATAAAACTACAAATATCAGAAAGAGTGGTGTAGAAAAAATATATTCTCTGTACATGTGTTTAGTAATTGCCGATTTAAATGAAAGATATTGATCCTCTTTTTCATATAGAGTTTTTCTCTAGAATAAATATTTTTCTGTGGAGACTTGTTTTTGTACAATGAAACAAGCCGCGTATAGCTTCCAGTGCTTATCATGCGATGGGATAAGAACTTGGATCTGACTCTTTGTGAAATAGGAAGCTCTCTGCATGTGATCAATAGGTCACGCCGACCGCTGTTTGTGGGAGGTCTGTTCCTGGAAAGTGCATCAGTGGGAAAGGGACTTTCCTTATGCATGATTGAATTCTTGTTCGAAAGCTTCCTTTGGACAGATCGTATCGATTGTTACTTTCTTTCGTGATCCGAAACTTGTAATCGAAATATCACCAGTAAGATCGTATCAAGGATTTGAATCACACCCCTCGTTGAAAAGTATTGATCACTGGTATTTGTGACTTTTTGATATTGGTTAAGTAATAACCGCTCTGAAAATATTCGTCCTCCCTAAGTATTTGGACCAGGTCCCACACTAGAAACATATGATTCTCGAAAAGAAAAGTCAACTGGTTCAACTTATCAGTTTCGTTATCAAGTAGTGGTGGATGAACTATTTCAGGGAAGAAAGCTGAGCCGTGCGTGCTGTTGTTGTTTCAGTGGGGAAGAGGAGGGGATCGCCAATATTTGTGCCGATATTCTTCGCTGGGAAAGGATTCGTTAAACATCCATTGCTCTTAGAATGAAAGCTATTTTGATAGGATAATGTCTTGTTCAGAGATCAAAGAAATCAGTGGAGCTACTGGTTTTGATCAATGATTCTTAATGTTTTAACTTTGTGTCTGTGTGTGTGTTTTATATTATTGCAATCTTATATGAGGCATATCTGCTGTTCCTTTAATTTAATTTTTATTAGCAGTTTATTGCTTTCTTCCAAACTAAAAGCTATTTCAAATGGTTATATCTTTAATTTTTGAACAAACGTTCCAGAAGTATAGTTTATGAGAGTGATAAAACATAATTTTTATTTCATCACTATCATAAACTATTGCTGGGGTTACATTTTGAAAATGCTGGAAAAAAGAAAAACTTTATTTTTAAAATTATTTCCCGATTCATAAATTTTCTCCAATTATTTTAAGCCCTTCTCCTTTTAGATATGAATTTTGACGAATAAGCTGTTTCTGTAAAATACACTAAAAGTTCTTGTTCAAAAGTAGACTTGAAGTTCAAATTTATTTTGATTATTATCTCTCTATTTTAAAATTAAATCTCCCCCTTTACTCTGTTTCATTTAATAATATCATGCATCTTCCATCTCAGCTATATAAGAGTTAGCCTCCAATTAAAGGTCAATTAATATAACTAAATACTGCCATAATTTTGCAGCTATACAGGCAGTAGTAATACATATTTTGTTTTTCCTACCATCATGAACTCGGACACTTATGATGGTTCCTATAAATTTTTAAATAAATTGTGCGTTTTTGGCTCATTTTCAGTCTTGAAGATCTTAAAGATTTCTTTTATATTATTATTATTATTTTTTTAAAATTTTTTTAGGTTTATTATCTGGGTTATGTTGAATAAATTAATTCTGTTATATTATTCAAGTTGACTAAATTATTCAACACAGTTGAAATCCCAACACAGTTTGATGACCGTAGGCTTCTACTTTGATCAAAATCTCTCTTTCCGTTTTCATCTACATATTCCGATCATCTCTCCCCTCATTCCAAAAGTTTTTGAAATTGCCGCCTTCGTGGTAAATTTGCCCAAAATTTCCCTTTTTCATCGGACTGCTTATTTTTTGGTGTGTATTTTATTGACGTCCCCGATTAAAAATTTGTTACATTGGTACCACTTCTACATTTTTACAACTTGACAAGTTCTAGAGAGCCAAAAATTTTAAGTCTTATTCACCATGTTAATCACTTTCATTCTGGATTACATGTTGAAAAGCTTTGTTTTTGCTTTTTTGATCGAATACGGATTTATGAAAATTCGATAATCATTAGTTCCCTTCGCCCACTGTAGATCATTAGGAAGGATGGTTTCACCCTTATGATTCAACACAAAAAATAGCCAAGAAGAAATTTAACGGATTATTTATTGATGTTCAAAGTATTTAGTTTATTCTTTTCAAAATGATTGTAGTTCAAAATAAAAATAAAACTATCTGGACATGGACATAAATCATATATATATATATATTTTATAATTGCTGTGTTAGGTTAATTCCCACCATATATCTGTTATTAACATTTTTTTTTTCTATTTGTGACGTTTGTGTAGCTAAGTCGTTCTCTTGGCTCTAGATGATGCTACTGAAAAAACAAGAGACGTACCATTAGCTTAAAACCACAATTGACTTCTTAAAGTCAGTGGGCTTGTCTAGACAAGAACCATTAGAAGCAACAACAATATTTTTCTAATTTTTATACAATTCAATTTAATTATTCGAAGATTTGCAAATTGGAATAAGAACTGCTACGTAATAAAAAGCTATAATTAGAAGCCGTCATAATCATAGAAAGTCTTTTTAAACACTTTCGTTCATTTTTACATGTTTGATGCTGAAAATGTAAGTTGTCATCGATTTTTGACTTGTTTCTTAATTTTAAAATTGTTTTTTCTTCGTAGAAAGGAAACAGTTCGAATTTTGAAATATTTTACACATGTGTGTTCTCGAAGAATAAACATTATTTATATTTTATTTATAATAAGAATTAATTGATAATTTATTTATCAGGTACTAGGTAAATTCAATTAAAATTTAAATACATATAAATGCATACTTCTTTGATGAATTTAAAAAAGATGATTTAGATGCTGAGTACTATTTAAAATAATAAATTTTAAATTGAAGAAAACAATAGAAAATAACTAAAATAAAAATTATTGGTACACTGATAATGATCTTTTTTATTAATTTTATTCTTGTATTGAAGTTCTATAGTTGTTTTATAGATGTTGTTCCCTTCTAAATTCTTGGTAAGCTAAAACCGACACTGCGATCCTGAAACTTTTCTCAATTACTTTATTGATTTCATATAAAATGCGTTTTTGTAATTCTGCCGATAATTTACATTTCAAATGAGAAAACTTTGACACCAATACGAGATATAAACTAGAAATGCAATTGAAGAAAAGGGGGACAATGATTAGTTACCAGAGGACAAAGAAACTAGAGCCAAATGTGATTTATTTTGTTTTTCCATCTGCTTATACTTTTGTCTTCGAAGGAAAGATGCGAAAAGCTGTCGAGATCTGATTAAAATAGATTGTATAGATTTAAATATTTAACTGTTGATTTAAAATCTTAGGATATGATATGTATTCTTGTAAAGGCATTCACTTTCAGTATTGTAAATTTAACGCGTAAAAACCAAGTAATCAATAAATTTATTCAAGGCAGAAAAAATATACCAAATAAAGAAATATATCAATCGAATTTTCTATAGCAAAGGCGTAGCCATTTATATTAACATGGCATTTTGAAAAGACACGAATTCTTATTTGGCATGTGCTTTTTTAAAAATAATTATCAAATATTGCTTATTTTATTTGCGGCTGTAGTTTCTCTAAATTTGCACACCCTATGTAAGAGTGGGGGGGATGTTTCAACGTCGACGTTAAATTTAATGCACATTAAATAATTAGCCAAAACTGTGCTAATACGATCATGGTTTCAAATCCATGATCCTATGATCTGATATCGAGAATAGACAATGGAAACATAATGAAATTGCATGACTATAAAAATTATACCAGATTTTTAAATTTTAGAACCAAAGAATAAATGGCATTAAATTAAATTGTTTTCATTTTGTATACGTAGTTTCAT
>JAPMOR010032985.1:8090-42144 GCA_026543865.1 Argiope aurantia | reverse complement strand
TGATCCGATATCGATAATAGATAATGGAAACATACTGAAATTGCATGGCTATAAAAATTATACCAGCATTTTTAAATTTTAGAACCAAAGAATAAATGGAATGAAATTAAATTGCTTTCATTTTGTACACATAGATTCATTATCCAGAATATGTATCATTTGTTCAACAGAATTATAAATCAGAATTTTATACATATATCCGTACAACTAATAAAGATGGATGTGTGTATCTGTTTACACAGTTGTAGTTACAGAATCACATACCAAATTTAGAATATTTAAGTCAATGCGTTTTTGGGTTATTACGTTTTCACGTTTCTGAACATACAGACCGACAGACGATCAACCGCTTGTTGGATTGGACTGAAAATTTGATAGATGTTGTCACTATATATATTGTTACGAAATTTTCTTTACCGGGGTTCGTTTGGATAGTGGGAGTGATATGATGTAAAGAACGCTCAATCAGTAGGCAGAAGTAGAATAAAAACAACGACGTTTATTTACACGAAGACACACAGGACAGCACAAAAGCGACAACTATATACAGCACAGAAGACGATTATCTTCACCCGAGACGTGTAGCATACAACAGCACACACAGCAGCATACAACCAGAATCTACTGCAGACAGTAGCGCACAGCTCAGTTCAGCACTAGCTTGACTCAGTCGCTTCCGACAACTCCGTCTTCTACTTCTCCGACTCTGACTCGGGTTACTGACTTGACTTCTCTGGCAGCTGTAGCCCCTTTTATAGGTCTCAGGAGGCGGGGCTAGAAGCCTCTCAACCAATCAGGAACGTTCGAGGCGTATCTCGGTTCCTACTGGGCGGATCGGGAAAATTCTCGAAGTTTCGGGTATTATCTATTTTGGCGCCAAAGTCGCCAAATTGGTCGCCAAGTCGCCAAATGGTCGCCAAGTTTGTCGCCAAGCTCTGGGACCCCCGACACGACGCTCAGACTCTGTTCCATAGAGATGACTGTAAAACATTCTTTCCAATGATAGAACCAACTATGCTGGGAAGCAGCATTACGGATTCGTAACAATATAAATCCGTACATTGAATTTTATACATCTAGTTTTCTTTGTTTCATAGTTATATTGCTAACTTACATTCGAACAGCTAGGCACTGTTTACCCTTAAATGGATTTTGCTCAAAATTTGATGGAAATCGACGAATTTGTTACAAAGACATAAAACTTTATTCGTTGTTCAAGATATTTTCAGTTATCTTTCTCACAGTCTGACAAATATTTTCCAAAAATGTGTTCTTTGAACTCAGGGAGAGTTTCTGAACTCAGAGATTCGTCAAATTTCAAGTTCGAACTTTACAATAATTATAATACTTTTTTATATTTCATATGCGCTAAAGTAAAAGAACTTTACCGAGATATATTTCATACATAAATTCTTTATTTAAATTTACTAAAGATATTTAAGTATATCTTTAGATCCATTGAAATACGGAATGATATATTTTTCCTTTGTGAATATTCCAACCAAAAGATGGGTTAAGTTTTTGATGCCGGAAATTACAAAAGATGTAAGCAAAAGATATCCTTACGCTGGAGATTTGGAAGTTTTTACAATGCACTAATAAAATTTATAATAATAGTCAGCATTAGCTAAAGTTATCACTTAAAAATAAAGCATTTGTCCACTTATTTTTAATTTAATTTTTACTTTTCCACCTAAGAAGAAACAGTTTTGCAACTGTCAAAAAATTTGACTGCGATATTTTGGTTAATCTCTTTGTTTCTTCCTCCATTTGAAAAATACATTTTAGAAATTAGTCTCTTTGTCAATCTTTGAATTGGACAATATAAAAACATATTGAACTAGACAGATGAAGCTTGGTTTATGGTCTTATATAAACCAAATTTATTATTGTCTGTCAAATTTCAAACGAAATCTATTCAACTGAAATTTGCCTTTGTAATGAAATCGTTTACGTATAGACTAATCTTAGCCTAGATTTAACTGAAAGTGATATTATAAATCAGAGTTCGAGCTCATTTGTATATTAGATAGTATTAAAATGTTGTTTTTTAATCGTCAAATTTTCGCACTAGTGTCAGCATTTTTACCATGTCGCCCTTCTTCCCTTTCTGAAAAAAAATTGTTCACCAAATTAACGGATTAGGGAATGAGTAAGTATTTCTGAGTGTAGAAGGGAAAATAGAAATCCATGTCTTTTTTCAAATCGCCTTACTAGCGGCAAATATAACCTAGATTCCATCTGTATCACATCCACAATTTCTTTCATAAAGCTACGATGAGCATGAAAATGCGCCCGCATTCATTGGAAAATAAAAGAATATCTTATTCTGCTGCTACATACGTGTAAGACTATTATAGCACATTTTAATTTTCGGAATTCAAAATAGTTTTTCTTCGTAATATGTACATTTCTTAATTAAAATAATAAATTAAATTAATTTAATGTTTCTTTTTCATTAAAGCGTAATTTACAAATTATGCACAAAAAATAGTTTTTTTTTAATTTTTTAAAATTTTTTATGTACTTATATAATGTTTATTTTTATATAAAAATATCTATTTCGCTAGAAACCTTTTAAGTTTCTTTTCTGTATGCTTATGTAAGCATTTAAGTTTTTCTGTTTACAGCTTGAAATGAAATATTTATGTAAGCGCGGAAAAGCAAGGAATTGCATTTTTAGTTATAAAGATTTTTTTCTCTTGCCGGAATTTTAATTTGTTTATAAAAAGAAGAAAAGAGTGAGATATATATATATAGAGAAAAAAGTTTTAATTCCTTAATGTTCTTTTTTTAAATTTTTTTAATTTCCAGGGCTTTTCTTAAGTTGTAAATAAAATCTTTTTAAACATGATTTGTGGAATAACTGTATTTATGTTTTTATATTACTTGATTTTTTATTTTCAAAATGTTCAATTAAAAATTCAGTTGCATAAAGAATTTTACATTTAATATTTGTTTTATACATAATGGCATAATATAATGTAATCATAACTATTGAAAAATAAACAATTATAATAAAACATTTTAAATATTTATTTTTAAATATATATAACTAAAAAATCAATTTGCAATACAGCAGAAAACTATAAATATATTCCGGTAGTTTTTATTCGTATTAATGGGTGTAGGCGATGAGCTTTTCTTTTATTTTTGATGCTTCTCTTATTCCATAATTTGAAGCAAATTAAAATGGAACGTTTTATGAAGTTGAAAATTAAGTATTTTTCTAACTTAATATATTAAGCAAGTTTACAGTTTGGGATAACATTAATGTTTGTCAGTTAAAAAATAAAACAATATATTTTGTTTAAAATAAGATACCGTGTCTTTATTAATTAAAATTGCTAAATAAAATGGAATTCATTCTTGAGATCAATAAGAAATGGATAGACCGATACACGTTAAACCAACAACAATTGCACTGGATTTCAGTGCTCATTTCTTCTCTCTTACACTATGTAATCCCCCCCCCCCCGCTCCCCCTGTAATTTTCAACTATTGGTTATTAAGCATGAGTCAAATTTGAAACAATAGGTTTGCAAGCTTATTGTTTCAAGTTGCAATAGGGTTTTTTAAGGCCCCAATTTAGTAATCTGTTCTTGAAAACTCTTTTATGGAATTCAGGGATTCTTATTTGTTTAATTTTCGCTTCATTTTCTTTCGTGACTTATACAATTCATTTTCATAATTAATTCTAATATTTTTTACTAAGTTCTGTTATCACACTTCTCATATAGGCAATTAGTTTTCAAATGAAGTAGTTTTTCAACGTAATAAGATTTCAATCCTTTCGCACCAATTCTTATTGCTAACATATCTTTAGCCTGAACTATTTTTGTGTTTCTGTTCAAAATATGAAATTCCAATTTCCCATTCTTTTTTTTATCACATTAGAGCATGATGTTGTTTTCGATAGGGAGTTGGTGATGTCGAAAAAATTTAGTTATATATAAATATCGTTGCATTTAAAAAAAATAATAAAACATCTTCGATTCTTTCTTATTTTGAAAATGAGTAAATGGACAAGAATCAAAATTTAACAACTGGAATAAAAATAGTTAAATAATTAACTAAAGAAAAGAACAAGAAACCTTTGTTGGCAATATTACATAAAAATGATCACTCCCTTAATATTCCAGGAACTGCGCATGCTTTGGTTCTTTTAATTATACATATTTTCAATCTTTTCCTTTGAAATGAGATTGCGAACATTTATTTTGTTTTGTCTTTGTTTTACTTTTTAAATAAACCAAATTATTTTCTTAAATTTTATTTTCTTCGTGGTAATATAAAAATTTGTGTTATAAAAAACTTTCAATTGATGGAGCACAAAACCAGAAACAAAAAGCTATTTGAAAGTACGAATAAAAGCCTGAGGACAAAGAAAATCACTCAGAAGCAGCATGAATATACAAAAATAAAAAACAAAAAATTTTTGAATTCACTGCGATTGCTGGGGAAAAAAATCGAATCAAAAGAAAAACTATTAGAAGGAAAAAAAAAAAGACGAAAAAAAGAAAAAAAAAAGAAAAGAAATTGAAACAGAGAAGGTATTTTCATCTGATAATTTGAAATTTGTGATAGTAGCTTTCATTTTTTCAAATTTTAGTTATAACAGAATTTTACAATCTACAGTAGCTGATCCCTTTGAAAAACTAAATATGAGGTTGCTTTTTGAAAAAGAGACTGGGAGGAATCAGGGCACATAATAATCAATAAACTTATTTTGAAATGAAACAGAAAACAACTGTTTCAAAAATATAAGTGCATTTTAGGTTCTGAATGAAATTATTACCTGCACAAGTAGATAAAAAAGGTTAACAAAATTTGAAAAAATGAAGTCTGCTATCACAAATTTCAAATTATCCTGCAAAAATATTTTTTTTTTCTGTTTCGATTTCTTTTATGTTGGACGACTCTTAGAAATAATATTTAAAATGTTCAAGTGAATTGAATTTATTTATTATTTGAATAGCAATGAAGCTAAGAGAAATGCAATTTGGAAAATTTCATCCCTTTTTAGAAACTACTAGCTATTTATTATGAGGCTTTAACAGATTTAATATTAATAGAGTCAAAAGTTACTTTTGCTGTTAGTTCAATTCATTGTACAATTAGAATTTTTATTTTACTATTATGAATGTTACTTTACTTTTCATTTATTATAATCTAATTAAAAATCGACATGTACATTTTTGTTTATACATGAATGAAAGGAATTAACCCATGGAATATTGTTTATCTTCAGTCAGTGCTATATAGAGATTAAATATTTCCTAGTGCAAACTATTGTTTTCTATTCAGCTTTACAAATCAGCTTTGCATAACGAATTAGTCACTCTTAAATCTGATTTTGAACAGAGGATCGTGAATCCACATCATGTCATTAATTTTTTATTGCATAATAACACCAGTTATGGTATTAAAGAAAGCTCGAATAAAATTGCAATTACTTGCGTATCCATAAGCTATTCTTAAAACAAAAACGGTTATAAGCCTGAATTTATATTTCCTTAAGTCTAACTCTCAGATTTGTAAAATATAGAATCATTATGCTCCTGAAGTTTATTCTTAGCTGTAAAATTCTGAAATTAGTATTTACTTTGTTTTACAGTTAAAAGTAAGATATAGTTGATAGTATGGATATTAAAGGTTAAATTGAAATAGTCCGGATACCGTGAAGGCCGGAAAATATGATATATTCTTGGTAAACAAACATGTGAATGAAATTTCGAAATCAAAAATTTCCGTGCAAGATTCCAGCATTAAGGAATTTAAATTATTTATTCAATAGCTTTATATTTACCTAAGCTCTATACATTGATTGAACTATTCTCATTTTGTTTGATGTGTGTCGAAATTAAAATTCTCTTGAATGAATGATATTGTAAGCATATTAAAACTAAACATAGTTTTACGAATAATTTCAAAAATATGTTTTTATGCGACACGCAAACGCACTCTCCAGCATTGAAAATAAATTTGAGATTTCATACATTTTCTGGCTTGAATAGAGAATTTTTTAAACTCTTTGTTTGGCCAAAAATCAATTTTTTGTAAATAATATAAATTAAACTAATCGTATTGTACAATCGATTATATTTTTAAGCCTAATGATATGGCAGTTATTCATTACCAGTAAATACATTAATTGTATCAATTTTGAAGTGTTGTTGTAAAACTTGAAATATATTACTTGAAAACGTCTTATTGGTAATAATGAGTTTTCAACATTACCAACAAAAAGTTAGCAACTATTATTTTAGAAGTAATAATGCTCAAATGCAACTACTGCCAATTTGTTAGAAATTATTAGCTTAGAAATCATGTTTTAAAAGATTGATAAACAAAGAAAGAAAGGTTTGTCAAAATAATCTAACGATTCATAAATAAAATACCAGTAAATTTCTTAAAAATAAGATAAATTAAATTTAAATATATACATTTTTTAAAATCGTAATAAATTGTAAATATTTTCTAATAACTGGGAGTAATAAAATTGATAAAGCTCACTTTTGATGATAAAATTGTTTGAAAATGAGTCTATTCCTGCATACAAATTAATTATATTGTTATTCAAACTTATTTTTTGATTATGTTTAATTGAAAATATTTGCGCAATAAAGTGCACGTTATCAGTTTTATTTTAAAATCTAATGAGAGTGTTCACGGAATCCATAAAGTCATAGGATAAGTTGGGTAAAACGTAATTAAGTATTAAATTATATGCATATTTGAAATTATCTTGAATTTGCGAAATTGAGTTAATTAAATAACTTTTTCCGACATTTTATTGATCATTAAAATTATTTAAAACACTTGTCAAAGTTTTTCTTTTAGTAAGGACATATTAACCAAGAATTGTTGATTAGGTAAAAATATGTTTTAGAAACAAGAAATGCATTTTGCCTTTCATATTTAAAGCCTTTCTAGTGACTTTCTGGTATTGGTCAATAGACGAATTACAAACACATTAAGATTTCGGTAGTTTAATGGTTAATATTGAATTAGAGATACAAGTACCCCTCTTTCATTAGAGTCATTTTCCCATCTCTCTGATTAAGTGCTAAACTCCAAATTTATCTTAAACTCGCCCTAATTGACATTAGCCTGACTGCCTTATTAATTTCAACCAAGAGAACTTCTAATAATGTCTGATTATATTGATAAAGAGTAGACTTAGAAGGAAGTGTCAGACATAATGAACGGCAAACGACAGGTTACTAATGTCGAATGATCTAGCATCAATCTTAATGTTTTTTGCTATTTAGTCTTCTATTAATTTTGGTTCTATTAATTAGATTCAATAAGTGGTTTATTATTGTTTGAGTTAAATGTTAAGCAGTTATGAAGGCCTAAGTGCTAATTTATAATTTTAAATACTAATATATAACCTTGCCAATTTATTTAGTTTTATTCAAGTAAAGTTCTTTTAAAAATTCCCCCAAAAAATGATGAACAGTTTTTACTTTATAAGAAAATTAATTATAAAAAGCGTGAATCGAACATTCTATAAAAATGATTAGTTATTTGGAATAACATTTTTTTAAAAGATAAAATAATTTTTTTTTTCGATATGGTCTTTGCTATTCAAATGTGAATGAGTATGAAGGAAGACAAGGTTAAATAATTTCATGATTGGTCAAAATAGATTACGGAACTTATCTTCGGATGATATAATAATTGCATTTTTCCTCAATTTAGAAACGTTTTAAATAAATAAATTACAACGAATTTCAAAATTTTGGTTTGGTGCGTTCATCCAATGAAATATTGCTTAGTAATTTTATAATATTCAAATGATGGCCTGAGTAATTTCATGTGATGTACATTAAGGTAGAACGAAAATGGACTTAAAATTTTTTTTAGATTTTAGTTTGGTAATAGTGGGGAAAAGTTGTCTTTTAGGTTCAAAAAGAATTTAAAAAAATTTGGTTGCAATACTACAACTTTGTTGAAGCACCACAAAGTTGTAAAAAAAGTTGAAAAATTATAAACTTCTATGAAATATGTTTTATGAATTTTTCGTACTATAATGTTACAAAAGATGGTTTTAACTGTGTATGCAAGTAGTAAAAATGATGAAAATTATTAATTGCAAAATACAATAATAGTAATAAAATATTTTTTAATGCCAAATTTTGTGTTTCTTACTATTGTATCCTTAATGATTACAAATATTGTAGCTGTAAAATGTTCGTTTCTACTTCAATGCCACATTAAACCGTTTTTTGTAAAATTAACTTTTGGCATATTCTCACTTGAGTCAATTTTTGAACTTACGTGTCCTTCTCTTATGTTTGAACCACAGACATTTTGAGCCGATTCGGTCTCCAGGTTTCACACACTGCTTGCGTGTGACAAGGAAGTCGGGGGAAGTCAATAACCAGGTCCACTATACTATTTAGCTAAGCTTCAGATGCTCCCCATATAAAGTCATTGAGAGAGTCACTAGGAATTTGTTTTAACAGAGGTGAAGGACTCAGGTATGTCATTTTCAAGCCATTAGATCATGTTGATATAATCCTATGCATCGTAGTTTATTTTCTAACTTTAATTTTTCTGTCTCCACCTCAACTTTTTGTTCTTGCTTTTAAAATACTTCGTAAGCTAAGTTTTCTTTGAATTTTACTTCAACACTTAGCATGGACAAAATGATATTTTCTGGAGCAGCAATGTACCCATTTTTTTTTAATAATCAGGTATATAACGTTCTTGAGATCATCATAGAGGTAGCGTGAATACGAGATAAGATTAAATGGATGTTTGAAACCATAAGAAAAAGAAAGATAAAAGCTCATATACTTTCACAATGTAATCAATCAGAGTATTAAGATATATTTTAAGGATCTGGTTGGTTTGCTTCTTCCTGTAAAGAACACTGATTTTCTTCAGCGCTGTCATTGTTGATGGTAACCGTTTCTGACACACTAGTTTTCTTTTCCGTTCTTGATTAAACTTAACTATTATCTGTAGTTCATTACTTTTTCTTGCATCTTTCTTCCTGAAAGATTTGTAGTAGATTTATCATATTACATATAACCATTTTCATGTTAGAACGTTGATCGTTTAGAAACTCTTGTTCCTCAATTGGTATTTTTTTCATTTACACAAGGACAAGTATTAAAGTTCACATTTACAGACTGAATATAAAATAAAAGTTTAGCTTCTGTAAATTTTGTGAGGTTGGAATCAAACTGATCTGACCCTTTTCTGCTTTTAGACTGCAATAAATTCCTGTATTTAGCATGGTAAGCTTTTATCACTTGTAAACTTCTTTTGCTAGAAACAATGGGAACAGAAACTCGTGGCCATATTAGTTCTATTATGGCAACTAAAGTGTCACACATTTCGCTTGCAGAAGGATCCTTATCTGAAACAATTTTGAGGTTGTGTCTAATATAACAGTAACACTTTATAACAGATTCGTAAGTAGGCAGTTCAACTTCAAGCAAATCACTAAATTTCCCCAAAACAGGACATTCCGATATTTGTCTTGTTTTCACTAATTTAGTCTGAGCCATTTTAACTCACAACAAAGCACACAAATTGACAAATCAGTTATGTTAATCAGTTACTCTATAGACGGAGCAAACCAAATGAATTCGGCAAAGCTGCTGATTTGACTCCAGCTCTGAGCTTGTCATCACACGAAGACAAATCACTGCCTCCCCTCAATAACATCAGCTCCGGCGATGACTCAACAATCCTGGATGACATGCCAATGCAATAGTAAGACTGTTTTTATATTTCTATTCATATTATAATGCCTATTTAAAACTTTTTCGTTCCTAATCAAGACACTAAAAAATCTCTGAATAAGTTCCAAAAAATATGTTTTGATGAAACTTTAACGTCCTTGTGGTACCTCAAGATGTACTCCAATAGTTTCCATATTTTTAACCTAACTTATTTACACTAAAAGGCAACTTTTCGGCGTTATTACAAATTAAAAATCAAAAATTGGTTTTCCCCCCTTCTACCCTAATGTAATGCCTTACAAGCCTACTTGCTATACAATTGTACATTTCTTAAATGCCCCTAAATGCCATGTGAATTAGCATGAATTCTCTTTTTCTTTCTTTTCAATGGTTAATAAGCTTATAAACATTCCAAATGTGCTTCCTTATGTAACACTAATAAAAATATTTAATTTTTTTGATTTGGCCAGTGGTTAAATAGACAGCATTATTGATACCCAAAGTTATGCCCATATTATCTGTGATGTAAGAAATACAGAATAGGTTAAAATTTAGGAAGTTCAAAGAAATGAGAATGCATTTATTTCATTAGCATGAAAATAGACAAATGCACCTTTTTTGTTTCTATATAAGAGGAAGTCTTGAAATATTACTCATGCAATACATAAAAAAATAATTAGCTCAGTCATGTTGATATTTTTATTTCCAGTTAAGTGGCATAACATATTGAAAATTCTTATTGAATTCATTAAACAGTTACAAATAATAATCATTAAGGATTTATTCATATAATCAAAAAAGTTAATTTTATTCTATGTTATTACTTTATTTTTTTAGAGGAAAATGTAATAACTAATGTCTTATGAGAAGGGTAGTTTAGAATGAGTTTTAGAAAATTTTATTCTTGTATTAGTAATAACAATAAAAATAATCGTTGATGCATAGTGAGTTAATAATAAAATTTCACGCTTCCATAACTTTGCAAGTTATATCTTTAAATAACCGAATTCAATTAATAACGCAACACAAAGTCTTTTTTATCACTGAGAGCAATTTTCTATTTACATTTATTTTCATACATATTTCTTTGCGCATAATTAATCGTCTTAAGATAAGATCTTTTTACGTAAAAAAGAAACATTTTTCTTAGACTGTAATAAATATTTTCTTACAGTAAAAATAAACGCATCAAAACTTTCAGATGTTTAACAGCGAAAAAAAAAACATAAACAGGAAAAGTAAGCCTAATAAAAGGAAGACGCTATTTATTTAGAGGCCGAAAAATTCGCCGAAGATACTTTTGCCTGAGTTTTTCAACTGAGCGAAAAATAATGGAAGCCATGGCAACATAATAATATTTTTCTGTTAGTTTCAGATAAATTTTAAACCTATTTTTGTCTTCTATTAGGTAGTTACTGGAAATGAAAAGTAATTAAACTAGGCAATTTAATTGGAAAAAAGTGATCTACATGATATTTGAAGAAACGGTAAATCGGGTAATTTAATATTAAGTTAATTTGTTTTTCCTATCAAATGAAGTAAAATATTATTTCACATAAATTATTTTAATATTATAGAATGATGTATGAATATTTCCAAATAGCTGCTGATATTCCAAATTTCGCGTTTAAAATGACTTTTTAAAATTTATTCTCATTCTTGAATCACTAGTGATGTTATATATGTAGGATGGAAGCCTAGCTACCATCTGAGTTCCAAGGCGAATGAAATAATCAAGTTGTACATTTCATAATTTAATGGTAGACAAACAAACATAAAGACGGCATGACATAAAATTAAGAAGGAAAGAAGTAAAGAGTTAGAAGGGCGGTTGCTGTCCATTTACATCAAGTTAGTTAACATCGCAGAAATTCAGGCATTCAGTTACGTCGCACACAAACACCAAGCCCAATGTTTCACTTTCGCTCGCTCAAGCTCATGCCCGTGTGACGTCAGCTGGAGGATAGAAGGTAGATGCGTGCCACCTGGTGGTCTGCGGAACAAGGATACCACATATATAATGATGATCGTCGTTGAATTTGTGAAGGGTCACCTCGTAAAGTAAAAGGGAATTCATGTCGGAGATTTTGTACCTTTTTTAACGGAACATTTAAAATATCTCGGAAGATTACGGTTATTCAAAAAATGTTCTCTTCCAGCGATATCAAGATAACAGAGTAACTGACAGAAATGCTTAATTGAACTAGATGTTAAGCTGTGTCCTGATTTAGATATTTAGAATAATTAGGAGACGGATTTTAAACCGTACGACTCTTTTACTTGTTAGACTTCATTTTTTTTAAATATTGATAATAGTAAAGTTTTTGTACAAAATTAGGTCACAAATTATATCTGGTTTTTAAAATAAATTTTTCTTTTTTCTATTTATAATCCATCTTGACCAAATGGGTTTTTCTATTAAAAACGTAGTGAAAAAAAGTTGAAAATATATTTAAATATATAAAAATAAAATATTTTGCTACGAAACGAAAAAATAGCTATAGTTAACGTTTAAACAAAATTTATAAAAAATACTTATTTCTCATTCCATGTTATATTATCAAAAACGATTGCAAAGCTTAGCCAAGAAGATAATATTTGATTGGTCCATCGCTTCCTCGTTTTCATGCTCAAAGAAACACTATTAGAAACGATGTAAATAAATAAATAAAGAATAAATCCAAACCATTCCACCATTCTGTTGAAAGGGAGAAACAATGAGAAAATTCAACTTAAGTGGAGAAAGATAAACAATCAGAAAATACAACTTAAGGAGGAAAGCATAAATAATGATAAAATAAAAATTTTAAATTAAAACAATAAAAAATGAGGACAAAAAGATTTTCAAATGCTATTTTATATATGAGAGACATTTTTGAACATTTCCGAAAGTTGGATGGAAAAAACATCGAAAAGATGGATGGTTTGATGCATAAAACTATAAAAATGCACTCCTAAATAGTCTAATTAATTTTTAGATTTCAATTTGTCTTTGAGGGCGATTCTTTAAAAAAATTACAGAGACTCCTTTCACCAACAAGAAAAATTGTGAGCATTTTAAAGTTACGGATTAGGACTTTTTTTCTTGAACATCTGTCTTAAGGAAGTAATAATATTGCTCACTTTATTATTGTGTTTGTTCATTGAGGATGCAAATATGTTAAGAACTTATATCGAACAATTTAGAAGAATATATTTATCAACTAGAAGAATGATTTTATGTGGAATATTTACTTTTATTAAAAAGTAATTCATATTTTGTTATGAAAAACATTCATGTGTGAGTATTCCGCATAATACAGAAATGCAATTATTGGAACGGAGGCACTATTACGTCTTTATGTTATGGAAATTCAGAGAGTGTCGTGTCTGTGTGAATATCAGTCAAAACTGTCATCAACATATTTCGTGCTCATATATGGCTCATGAACATTAGATATGCTGGTGTCAGTTTTTGCAGTAATTTAAAACGGCATCTACAGATATAAAATATCAACATAACCGAAGCAATGAAGCTAGATATTATATTAAATAGATGTGTTATTTCTAAAAGTATGTTATAAAAAAAAATCTATTCTTAGATGTTATGATAAACTATTAGTTACAGTGTCCACTACACTTTATTAGAATAATCTCTAATTTTTTAAATATGTGATACAAGAAAACTATATCTCATAAGTATCTCACTTGATATGCCTCGATGTATATATATTGTAACACAAAATGTCACAGACAAGTAGATACATTAAATGTCTGGTATCTGAAAAAAAAATCTAAAATTTATAGGATTACAGCATTTTGTTGTTTTTGTTCAACATAAAGCTTCTTCTACCAAAGGTTTAAAAAATTAAAATGAAGGTAATTTTTCTATAAGGATTGCATGATCAGAGTAATCCATGAAGTAAATATATCATCAAGCTTTAATTATTGGATAATCCTCTGCTATTTTATCTCTTTATATTACTGAGGATTGACACCTTCGGCTTTTCAAATTTGATCTTAATGATAATAAGGTAACAGGGTATTTACAAATAATTTTTTAATGGGATTCACTTCTGAAAATAAAGCCATTTGAAAGTAATTGTAGTTACAGAACAAAGTAATCAATTGTTATTTTATATGACTAATGGAAAATTACACAGCTTTCCTTTCTTATTGTATTGTACCAATCAGCACAAACAATCTCAGTGAAGTCGGGTTAGCTTACTGAATGAAAATATCAAAGGTATTGTGACATTTCTTATGTTAAAAAAACATACCAAGTATTTAATGCACATTCTAAGTTATACTTATTTTATATTAAAATATAATGATTTATTTTAGACTATATTGAATCTACTTAAAAAGTATAGTAAATTCAGAACAAACTTTTAAGCATATAATTATGAGAAGTGGGAAACAAAGAAAAATGAGACATGGAGAGATGCATATCGTTATGTGAAAAAATATTTTTTACAGTAAGTACAGAAGAAATACTTATAAATTTAATCTTAATTCTGGAAATACAATTTGGTACCTTTAAAGGGCTTTATATTCATACAACACTGGTATTGCAGTTTCTTTGATCTCATGAATCAACAGTTGAAAGAAAATTCGCAAAGAAAGGCATTTAAGATCCATCGTATAATCCATAAGTCACTCCGGGTATCTTCTGTCAAATATGATATAATTGTTATGGGTAATCATGTCATTGTTTAATCTGGTGAATGTACGGTGTAAAGTCCACAACTTTTTATAATGGATAATAATGCTTTATTCAGTTATAAACAGGAAGCACAGGTAGTAAGACAAAGTTGAAGAGTACAGAAAAACAATACTTGCAGAAATCAACCAAATACAAGCAACAAAAGTTTTTACAGGTAGTATCAATTTTACTTTGTATTTAAGAATTATTCAGTTGTCTTTTATTTTAAGAATACCAGAACTTGAATGAATTTGTAACATCCTATGAATAATAGAAGAAGAGTTATTTCCTTTATTTCTTATTTTTTCTAACGCCAGTCTAGACAAAAGCATAAATAAATTTACTATTTCGTTACTCAGAAAAAGGAAATGGAAATTAATCATTTTTGGCTTACCGAAATCAGGAAATATAACTCTTACATTATGACACATTGCTGTTTCCATAAGATATTTTGCATAAATAGTATTTTCTGGAAAATAAGTAAAAATATCTTCTGTAATGTACAAAACCAAATCCAGTTTGCATTTCAAATTTAAACAAATACTCTGACATTTCATAGCACAGAATTTGATAACGAAATGAATATTATTTTGTTCATAGAGGCTTTTTAACCATGAAATTTCTTTAAAGTGAAAATAACAGACTAATTTCAACTGAAATACATGTATTAGTTAAAGCATTTTCGAATATATTAAGCTACATCAAGATTTTATTGTATTTTATGAAATGTAGGTTATAATTCTAGTTTTTAAAAACTGGAATATAAACGGAGCTATGTATAAACTGAAGAATAATATTACAAATATGCAATAAAAATAAAATTACACTCTATTTATGGTTGAAAAAAGTATCCCTCTTTTGCTTTTTAAATGGAAACTTAGAAGATAATAAACAAAACAATGTGAAGATAAAACTATTTGATAAAATTTTCCTTTGTGTATTATTGCATTTTTGATTATTTTTATTCTTATGCATACAAATGGACTGACATATAATCCTCCCTTTGATACATTTAGTCTAAGGTTCAAAAGTGATAGTTTGGTGTAGAAATCATGCACAAAATTTCTCTTAAAATTTTGTCCCATTTTTGAGATATAGAGTTAACAATCAGGTAAATAAAATACCAAAAATAATTTTTCAACTTCACTGGGCTCTAAATTGTGTAGATTTATGATAGCCCAATTTTTTTTGAGGATTACATTATTTTCTTTAAACAATACATTGAAATATCAGTTTAGATTTTGTTTACAAGAAAGCAAAATTGTTAGATTTTTAAAAAAAATTTATAACTTTTGCAGTACAAAATCAATTCGAAAAATATGAAAAATGTTAATCCTCGTAATTATCCAATCGTAATACTTATTGTTTTTTTAAAAGTAAATAGTTAATGAAGGAATTGCTTTAAACGTATTCCACTTTAATGAAAATTACCCTTCTTCTGTTATGACTTAATATTTTTTAATTGAAAATCTTTTTATTTACTTTTTTTCCTTTTTTTATTTGATTGCGCAGTCAATTTTGCAAAGATATTTCTTAAGAAAATTTCAAATAGTTATTGAAAAGTGCAAGTCGACGAAAGTCTGCCAATCAAGGGCACCAAATTTATTTTCAAGCAAGTATTTATAATAGATTATGAATTTTTTTTAATGTAGCCAAGTTAGGTTGAAATGTTTACTTGAATATTTCATAGTATAACAAGATCATTAACTTTGGTAAAATTTTCATTCTCTTCATCAGGAGATTTAGCTTCTATTGCCAAATTAGGTAAAAAAATCTGAATATTCTTGATGTTATTTAATGGGGGTTTTATAGAAATAAAATTTTATTTGTTCCTACCTACATCTACAAATGCTTGATGATTAACACTGGAGAAATAAATTATCACAATTGGTCTGTTTATTTAATCAAGCATTCAACAAGATTTTTTTGTAACTTTTATAATAATAGCTTGATATTTACTCCATTCAAGCAAAACAATAGTAGTAAAAAGTTAAAGTTCCTGATTATAATAGCTTGATATTTACTCCATTCAACCAAAACAATAGTAGTAAAAAGTTAAAGTTCCTGATTTTGCATCAATGCAACAAATTACAGATACTTGCGCTTAATTATAATATTTTATTAATTGCAGGCGAACACTCTAAACTCAAAGAACAATTTATATTACTGCCATCGAAAATAAAGTTTGCCGCAAAAATTGTGATTCTATAATTTTTAACTTATTAGCAGCGTGTACATCATGATATTACAATTAGTAGAGAAAATTAACTATCTTTTATTTGCATTAATTGAAATCTGAATATTATAATCAGATAGTATGCAGACAAAATAAGGTTACATTTGGTTGAGCAGGATATTCTTACAATTTAGCTCAAAACACTTTACTTTATTTTATTGTCATCAAGTATTATGCAGAATAAAAAAAAATATCTAGCATATATTATAAAACTGGGAAATCATAAGAGAAATTATAGAAAGATTGCAATGGAGATTGAATATTTAAATAAGGCGAAACAATAAAACTCAAGCTATTAAAAAATACAAGAAGTTAAGAAATAGCCTTCAAGACAGAGATTATAAGGATACGAGCATTTACTCTGACTTTTTCTGCATAAGAAGATGGCTAATTTTAAAGAAAAAAAAATATACAAATTAAAGTTCAAAGCTAAAAGAAAAAGAAATAAATAAAAAATAAATAAAAACTGAATGTATTTTGAAAGTTCAATACGAAAAGAAATAAATTTGCATACACTTTTTAGTAGTAATACTTTTCCAACAAAGCAAGACATATCGGAAGCTTTATAAGAAATGTATTTGTGAAATATGTATATCAAGGTTAGATATACGTAATGTGACAGGTAAAAGAAGGATATTTTATGAAAGGTGTCAGAAGCTGATAGAAATGGGTGAAAAATAGAAAACTCTCGATATTAAATAGAGATATTTTGAAGGAATATTTTAGAATATTGCATTTTTGAAACAACAATATTTAACTTAAAAAGTATATAAATAATATAAATGTTCCTTCCACAATACAATTTTAGGATGATAAATAAGGATAATAATGTGAATAAAATAAAATTCTTTGAAAATAATTGTTAATCAAAAAGTTTTTTAGGCTGAATTTATTTGAATCTTTAATTTTTATTATTAAAATACTTATTTACCTCGAAATTAAATAAAGTATATTTCAGTTGCCAAATGAAAAGTTGAATTTATTTTAATATCGGTAAATATCCTAATAATATGTAGGTATGCTCAATTTTATCAAATAAAACTTCCTTTTTTCGTGATTTATATCTAAAGTTTTTATACACGTTTTTCGTAATGATATTGGAGATTTGCCAATAACATTATTGATTAGTCAATAACATGACCATTGGTTAGAGGCAGAATAGTCATGAAAAGTATTAAAATCTGGAAAAATGCATGATAACAATTTTATTCGTTTCTGTGGAATTAGCTATTCAAGACAATTTTTCAATTTGCACCTGAATAAAGGGGAAAGGGTTGTTAATTGAAACATCAGTAAAAAAAATAGCTTTTAATCTAAAAATAAAGTTAAATAAAAAAAGATATATGTTTTAAATTTATATGAAAGAGCCTAGAAAATAAGACTAAAGTTATGATAATTTAATGAGATCAGAAATAATTTTTTAAAGTGCTAACGTGTAAAAAATATATAAAATATTTTCTTTTTAATTTTATGAAATTTGTTTCAAATTCTTTTTTTTAAGGATTTTTTTATGTTATGTAGCAGAAAATAACAATAAAAAAAATCCTGATTGATATTACATTGCTCCTGAAATATTCTGCTTTATTGAAAAAAAAAAAAAAACGTCAGGTTAATGTAAAAACCTCTCTAAGTATTTTTATATCAATCAGAACTTGAGGTCAAAAATAATTCTATTTTAAAAGTCCTTTTTTTTATTACGGTTCTCGAAAAACCTTTAGTTGTGATTTTCGCGAAACTAAGAGCCCTTGTGAAATGCGTTCAAGCTTAATAATTAAGACGGAATGTTAACTTCAAATTAGAATATCATCATATTTTTTTAAAAAATAGACCATTGTAAACCATCTGAATTCAGAGAATATCACTTTTAGAATAGGACTATTTTTTGATAATTTTGATAGAAATGTACTTCCAGGCATTTTTTTCTGCAATCCTGTTTCGTTCAAACGAAGTCGATTTTTTTTTCAGAAGATAATGCAGATGCCACTCTGAAATTTTTATCAGTTATTCCTTTCTAAGTATCATGCATTTTAATGAAAATCCAAAATTTTGCTCAAATAAAAAGAAATGTAGAATATTTTTCTACGAACACTATTTTTTAATTGACAACTTTAAGATACTATAATTTCAGCAGCTTATTTTATCAATATTTTTTTAATACCTATACTTTAACTTTTACTTCGAAATATGCTACTTCAAAATTAGAAGTAATTCTACTTCAAAATATGTAAAGCAATACTTACTTTTATGCAAAAAACATGGTCTTTAAAGTTCTTCCCTCTCCCTCAGCCCGTGAAATCTAAGATCTGTTTGAATAAGCTATTCAAAAATTTAAACTAATTAAATTGCTTTGTCGTATGCTTGACCACGTTTTATGTATTTTACCAAATTTTATTTCAATTGAAATAAATTTTATAATTTCAACTGAAAGCAGAGATATATTTTCATATTTAGAAATACAAATGTGTAAATATTTATCCAATTTATAAACAAATCTTTATTTCACAATTATCTGATACATTGCATTTCTGTGTCACTTTATAAATTTAAAAATGAATTAATTTTCTATTAGAATATAATCGAATGTCTCAAAGAATCTTTTCCTGTGAGAAAATGTATGTTTCTAGGTCATTGCTCTCGGGCGAATTTCCCGATGTGAAATTTTATACGGAGACGTTTCCTTATCCAGTCCATTTTGTCAAGCCTTAGAATGTGATTTCTTCGAAATTGTGTCCTGTCTTTTAGAATATGCTTATTTCAGATGTTTCTTCAACTTTCACTGTAAGTAGAATGCCATCCTGAAACACTCTAGACTTGTGGAAAATGAAATAGACCTTTAGATTAAATGTCGAAATTTTGATGGAAAGTTTAAAACTGAATGGAATAGAATTTCTTTACCTATTTTAAAAGGAAAACTTATTTTATCCATAAGAATAGATCAATCTGAGAGAAAAAGTTTCTAAATTTCACTCTGTCTTCTTTTTAGAGAAAGTTTTTATATTTCCAAAATATATTGTTCTAAACATAAACATTTTGTTAAAAATATTGGATAGTTTGTGAATGCATTTGAGTATTTCTTAAAATTAGAATTTATATTTACTGTGAACATAAAAGTTATCATAATTTCTTAAAAATATGTTTTTTTTATATAATTTCATTTTAACATCAAATTCTATTTATTGAGGGTCTGATTTGTTATTTCTAACGAAATAGGTCTTATATAATAGATCTTAGTTTTGATATGTTATTAGTTTCAATTTGTAGAAAAATAATATAGAATCATCGGTTACAAAAGGGAAAATTGCTTTTATCTAGAACAGTCTACTTATTCTTTAGAAATAAAATATTGTTCTTGGAAGTATTAGATTACATTCTGATGTTTATTAGTATAAAATAAAATGAAGTTTATAACTTAAAATTGAATTTTTTTTTTGTGAGTATGGTTATGTCTGTCATGCCTAGAAAAATCCAATTGAACCAACACATATCATTCTAAAGAAATCAATTTTGACATAATTTACTAAATACTGAGATCATAAGTATAATTTACTTATTTTTGGCAACAACTAACATATTTTAAAAACATAAATATTCTGCAAAAGGAACTAAGAAAAGATTTAAAGAATAGTCCTCTCATGAAAAAATAAATAGCTAAGAATGCAGTAGATTGCTATTTGGAAAACTTTACTTTTCTGAATTTATATTTGCACTTTTACTAAAAATTAAGAACAAATCAAACACTTCCTTTTTTTACATAATAAATCTTGAAATTTTAAAGAAAGATCAATTTGAGAATATCATCTACTTATTTATTTTAGGTTCGTATTGAATATATTAGATTTTCAAAAAAAATGTATAAGTATCTTTTGAAGTCTTACATTTGAAATAATTTAGAATTTCATTTGACTTTCATTCTTTAACTTTGCATTTGGTCTACAGAAGTAATTTAGAATTCTTAAGTTTATTCTTGTTTCTTGATTTATTTGTACAATAATTTTCATTTTTAAATTATTATGTTAAAAGGCATTCATTCAAAAAAGCTAGTTGATTAATAATTTTTAGAAATTATTTTAAGAATTTAATTTCCTAAGCTTAAACTATGGAGTTAGTCCATTTTAGAGGAAGAATCTACATATCTTCTCGGAAAACATGAAAATTATGTTTACACAATTTAAATTCTAATTTTATCATTTGTAGCAAACATTTTAAATCCATTGTCTCTTTTTTAAAGATGCCTCTATTTTCGGGTATTTACTTTGATTTTTATTCGTATAGGTATTAAATAAACCTGCAATATCACTACTGTTCTTCTTTTTCTTCTTCTTCTTTTTTTTTTTTTTAGATTCACTTTCAAAACTTTATTTTATGTTTTGATCTGTCTGACATTTACCATGACAAGGGTAATGCCTCCCCGATTCTATTTATATTTTATACAAATAATGATACTGAAAATCTTTACTTTTCACAAGGATAATGTATTTATTTATGCAACATATTCTTTAGATTGAGTACACTGAAAATATTTACATTCTTTTTAAAATGTGGTATCTGTTGCAGAATTAAGAAAACATTCCCCTTCATTTGAAAAATAAATGGATATTATTCATTTTTATCTTTCAGCGATACTAATTTATTTAACACAGTACACAATATAATACAATAATATTGTTATGAATTTTTAGGGCCGGGATAAGCTCGTTGGTAGGGCATTAGATTTGCGTCCCTTGGGTTGCGAGTTCGAACCTCTCTGACCGAAGACTCTCCGTGTGTGTGGTGAATGACGCATGTATAAATCTGTCGTGATCACAAATTCCTCCATGTCGAGAGTAATACTACTGGGATACTAAATCAGGGGTGATCGTTCTCTGATTCATGTCTAAATTACGATCTATGGATGAGTGCATGAAATGCATGAATGAAGTCCGCCTCGTAAAACGGATTACGACGTGTGTGTAGCTAACTCGCACTCTTGGCCCTAGATGGCGCAACTGAAAAAATAAGAGACGCACCCTTGGCATAACGTCACTGGCATGAAGTCAGTGGGCCATTAGAAGCAACAACATGAATTTTTAATATTGCTTCCAAACGTGGCTAATTCTTTGATAAGAATGAGATAGATTTGAATATAATTCTGATTTATGTTGAAATTGTTGAAATTTGGAGTTTTTAATATATCTATTAGGAATGAAGATGTAGCATCTTCTAGAAACATTCTTTTCACTATCGCGGAAACTGTAAATAGCCGAAAACAGGTCTGAAATCAGTTAATATTGAGTCAATTATTGCACTAGTATTGAGTCAGATTAAGCGTGTAGAGAATTGTGAGAAGCAGAAGTTCCCAGAGATGTGAATAGTTAAACAAAGCCTCTCAACTACGAGTTCTCCCCGAGAGCTTCATGGTGTTAATGGTGAATTATTAGTGATATGTTGATTGTGCACTGCTTTTTATATACTTTTTTGTATACGTTTCGCCTGTGTTTTGCTAATACGCTTTTGTGATTTTGTGCAAAAAAAAAAAAAAAAACCGGAATTATTTGCTGTTTTCTTTGTTGCACTCCTTTCAACAGTGTACCCCGCGTAATGCACTTTGATTTTCGAAAACATTTCTTCAACAAAATGTAGCAGAGAGATAAGGAAGTAAAGAACTAATATCAGGATAGTTACAAAATGCATATATAGATTCACATTGGGAATTATATCTATAGGTTTTAGTGATGCAGCTTATCTAATAATATCTATATACAAAGGGAAAAAAATGCTTCTGTTAGATTACATGTATTATGGTGAAAGAAAATATTAGCAATGTAAAGTCCTACGAATGATTCTCTCAATGTATTGATTAATAATACTTGAAAATTCCGTACATATTTTCTGCAGCATGTTAGTTCTAAGTATTAGTAATTAAACTTCATTCTTTTTGAATAACATATATGTAATTTTTCAGATATTTCTTTTCTTATGCAAAACATTATTTACATTTAATATTAAGGATCAAAAATTCATGTATTTTTTTATTGATAAGTTATATTGAATGTGAATATTTTATTATGTCTCAAATTGCTTAAAATATATATGATGAGAATTTTGGACAGACCAGATTGAAGGTTTTTAGTTAGAATAAATGCTGAAATAGTACATAAGTCCAATTATTCGTCATTATTTACTCTGTACTATTTAAACGTACATTGTCGATGAAAAAAAATATTTTTGAAAGCGTTCATCTTCAAACAAATAATAAATGAACAAATAAATTAAAAAAAGGAAACACCCCAAAATCAATCATAAACCACCATATGCAATTATCTTTATTCTAAATGATGTATTATATTAATACTTTTCAAAATTAAATAAGACAGCTCTAAGAAAAAATCAGATTTTAATTTTCATTCTTGTTGGAATTCAATATCAAAAGAAAAGAATTACCTCAAACAAACATGGAAATGAAAACAGATTTCTTCTTGTTTCGACTATAATACTGACTACATTGCGAATCGTTTTGTTAAATCGAGCCTAAAACTCGTAATCTCCGATCTCAAAGATAAAATTCTACCATAAGGATACTGTGTCTTGGCGAATTGTGAGCAACGGAATTTAAAAGCATACGAAATAGTTTTTTGCTAGAAAGGCAATCGTTCCTTAAATTTTAAGAAGTGGCATTTATGAAAAAATCGCTTTATACCAAGCGTATTTATTATGCTGAAGCAATTATATGTCTGATTTAAATTATGCTAACTTTAATAATTAAGCAGTTATAGAGAAAGGGGAATTCCAGCCTCCTCCTTTTTACCCTCACTTTAACTCAGAATAGCCAATTTTCTTACATCTCTGGGTCTTTTGAACTCTTAAATGCATATTACATGCCAATTTAAATTATTTAAACACACATACACACATAAAACTTTCGAAAGAGGGTGGGTTTTGATTCTATGAACCATGATAGGAAATGATAGATAGATATAGGATGCAAAATATCTTATCATGAGAATCATTGCAACAGATAGGTTTTTTAAATAGGAATCTAAAAAAGAGACATATATTTAACAAGTATTTCTCAGAATTTAAATAATTATAGTTCACAGAAACAGACATCTTTGACATTTTAAGCATTATAATAAAAGACTTTCTATTCTCTTAATATTATAGTTTTCTTTGGTTCTGTATACTAGATGTTACTATTTACTCGATTACAGTACAGTATTTAATAGTCTTGAATGCTCAATTTTGAATAAAAAATTATTATAAAATTACAAGGCAA
The DNA here is from genome assembly GCA_026543865.1 of Argiope aurantia. Classification (NCBI taxonomy): domain Eukaryota; kingdom Metazoa; phylum Arthropoda; class Arachnida; order Araneae; family Araneidae; genus Argiope; species Argiope aurantia. Next base: position 18,268 of record JAPMOR010032985.1, on the reverse strand, counting down.
TTAAAAAGGCAAAAATTACTAAAAACATCATTTCCGAAAAATTATTATTGGAGTTTATAAATGCTCATTAATAACCTTGTTTCTACTTTTAACTTGCCTTAGATGCCTTTTGTACATTTAAATAATAAGCGATGATTATTAATAAGAAAGATTTTTTCTTCACAGGTATTCTAAGTATCATCCATGTAATAATATTTCAAGCTGTCATTGTCAGAATCAAAATAAAACGAAATATGTGTTAATTGCTGCCATAATGTCATAGTTTCTCATTTTGTTGAAAATGCATATTAAAAAAAGAATAAAATTTTCTGATTTAAATAGGAATTCAGTAAGAATAAGTGATTAAATCTTTGATAAAATATTTAACCGATTGTTTTTATTTATATGTTTGGCTAATTCAACTTGCAGGGTTTTTCGATATACATATTTTAATTTTTTAAAGAAGTATAATCTGTTAAGTATGCCGATGCTATGAAACATATCATATTTTCTGCTCATTAATTTTTAAAAACAGTAAAAAAGAAAAAAAAAGATTTTTAATATCTATTACTGACAGTTACTCAGGTCCGTTTTTGTGAAATTATAAATATTTCCACACAGAAGAAACTTTATATTATATCTACGCAATGCTAGATTTTATTTAATTAAAACTTTACATTCCAATCCAAAAAAGCGAAAGTTAGTGTTAGCGAAATAGTGTTAATATTCTTTGTAAAGAATATGAAATATCTTTGAAAGGAAAAAAAAATATGAACACGTACCAAGAAACATTTTTGATAGGTTTTAATATGAGTATTCTTAATTCCGAAAAAGAGCTACATTTCTAAAAAAGAATTTTTCAAAATTGCTCAAATAAACACTTTTAAAAGAAGTTCTGATTATTTTTCATTATTTCAAAGCTTTTAGATTCTATTCCAGATGATTATTTTCGCTGATTAAAATGAGCGGTTTCTGATATTTTTTCATTTTATTTCATATATAAGAAATCATTATAAGGAAATAGCTTTGAAGGCAGTCAGAAAATGTAGTATTCTTTACTCTCATTTCATTCTGAATAATAATATAAAAATTCAGCTATATATTAATTTTATTATGTAAAAGTATTTACTGGAATTTATCCAAAGTATAAATATAAAAATTATCATCCGGAAATTCATTCTTCCGGAAATTTAAAGACCTAATGTCGACAACCATTTTCTTTAATAATATTCGACTCTATTGAGAAAAGAAATCTTCTATTGCTTTTTCTAAAATGAAAAGAATGACCTAGTTATTTGATATTCTACTTCGATTCTGAATGATTTAGTTTGTAAAGCTCTTGAACAAACTTTGTTAAAAATTTGATGAATGATGAAAATTGTATTTCGGTATAAAATGAATGTCTAATAAAAGTATTTTGAAATAAAATACTTTATATTTTTAAATAAAATAGAAAGTATTAAAATCTCACTTAAGAAAAGGAAAATTTTACTAGAAAGAAGAATTATTTTCAGTTTATTGCTTCAGAATCAACTATGGTGTGCTTTTTCAAAGCTATATAAAAATTTTATTAAACATTTCTAAAATTCTTGATTTTTTTTTTCATTATCAAAGATAAATTCAAAATTCTTTGAATATACTTGTTATGTTTCTTTAAAAGTCCTTTAAAATCATCAAACCATTAAATGGAAAGTCGTCTACGGTGAATTATCTAATCATAATATCGAATGCATAGTCACACGAACAATAGCTGTTCCCCAGACCGTACACTCCAGACACTTTTAAAGCTAACTACTGTTTAATCAAAAATATTTTAAAGAAGCCATATTTCGTCTATATAGACGTCTTTGCCATATTTCGAGCAAGATATAAAGACACTGATCGTCTGATTTTGGTAGTAGAACCTGAATTCTTCTAATAAATATTATCCATAATTCATTTAGCTCCAGATAATCCCACAGCAATTTTTTATTTGTCAGTACATTATAAAGATTTTGAATTCATTTAAAATTAAAAAGATTGTAAAGATTAAAATTTATTTTCTCAGTATTTCTCTTCCATTACATATTCCGTTCAATTTCTCTTCCAGTTAATTTTATTTTTCAAAAAATTAAATTTTCTCTATTTTTTTTAAAGGAAAATAGAATTTGACCTATGGTCACTTGAAATAACTCATCATCTAAGACATTTCCTAGTACTGTGGTGCAGACGTTGGAAATATGCCATCTTTTATTAATTTACAATTTATTATTACTAAAATCTACTTATTTTCTGTAATCGCACTATTTACACAAACAATGTTGAAATTGACTCTGAATAATAACCGCATTAACGTTTGATTTATATGAACCCCTTCCTCCAAGAATAGTCTCGCTTCATAGACATAATAAAATTTTATATTTTCTTTGCGTTATGTTTCCCAATATGTAAACCTATCTAAGTAGTAATTTGACACAAAACTACAGACAATTTTCTTATAATGCATTCTAAGCTTTTCATAGCTCAGTGACAAATTCCTGATTAAAGAAGCTTATAAATTTTTGACAGATAACAATTAGCTTATTCTGACTATAAAGCCCATCAGTCCAATTAAAAAACTTCAAGTCCCAAATTAAACCACTCAGAAATATTTTTGTTGGATGAATTATTTTATCTGAAAATCAAATAGTGCATTTTAATGATGGAATTACAATTCTATAGGCAAAGTCATTTCCTGTTCTGTGAATTCCAGGTCGGTAACATGCTTAGAATAATTTGAATGGTAAAATCATCAATAGATCAGTTGATATTCTTTCCCATTCAAATTGTACCATTCTTTTAAATATATCATGAAAGAATGGAGCACTTTCAATTAATTATTTTGCCCTGCTCTTTATTTAATAAATGATTTCAGTATAATTAATTGTTTAAAACCCACACCAGTGCTCTAAAACAAAAAGCAATTGTATTTGATGTTAGGTAATTTAAAAGTTTCTATGCTAGGCATTTGAAAGAAAAATTCGTCTTTTTTTAATAACAAAATTATTAAGGAGAAAAGCTTTGATAAGCTTTGGTGATATTAAAAACACCATATCAGCTAAAGTAAGCTTTTGCAAAAACAGTCATTTCAATCCAATCACGCATCAAACCAACATTAAGGATTGCTAACCGAAGTATATTTGTTATAGTCTTTTAATGAATTGTGTATTCTTTTAATAAATGCGAAGTAAATTTTTTTATTTAATAGATCCTGATTAATGTCCTATCGCTATTGAAAATAAAATATTTTGCAAATAAATTTAATATAGTTTATTCTACAAAAAAGTTAAAGGGCTTTTCTCAATGGTTTTGAATACTCCTCGAAACATTGCTGCAAATCGCATAATCATTTGTTATTTTCGTCGTAAAGTTAGCAAAAAATAATTTGTTTCGCAGATTTTTGTTTTTAAATATGGGAAGAAAATATATACTGCTATTATAGAAGAAAATGATATTTACATTCTGTACTCAAATAGATATAATTCTTCAATAGTACTTGTAATAGTATTCTAATAGTACTAGTAGTAGTACTATTAGAGTAATATGTAGAGTATAGTAATAGTACTAGTAATAGTATTCTTCAATGGTTCAATAGTAATAGTACTCTTCAATAGTAGTATAATTCTTCAATAGTAGTTCAATAGTACTTCAATAGTATTCAATACTAATCATTCAATAGTACATTTAATAGTATATTCAATAGTACTTCAATAATACAATAGTAATCATATTCAATAATAATAGTGCTATTTCAATAGTACTTCAATAATACTTAAAAGATTCCACTATCTTTGAAGGCTTTTGAACAAAGCAGATAGCCTATTATATTTAACAAAATCTTAAACTTTGTAATTTTTCAAATAAAAGCAGCGTGAAATTGTTCTCAATATACAAGTTTGTAATTTTCAGTTTTAAAAAAGAAACTTATCTATGGTTAGAAACAAATTTCAAAACACAGAAGTCATTGTTTATAAACTATCGCATAAAAAAAGTCTCATTAAAAACTGGTGCTTTTCTTTGGTTAATTCCATTTCAACAAGACAATGCACTATAGACAATAAATAAGAGAAGATGGATCTATTTCTCAAAAAGAGCTTAAAAAAAAAGTGAATAAGCAGGACATTGGTAAGAGGCGCAGCGTGGTAGATTTTACTAAACTATTTTTTTTCATCTAAATACCCAGACATTTATTTTTTCATTTTAAATACTCTTCTCTAAAATAAATAACCCTTTTATACAATTATTTATTTTAAAGAAATATTTAATGGTTATTCATTTAAATACAAGTTTATCTTTTGGAAAATTATATTTTATGATACACTTTTTGCGGTTTTCACCGCAAAAAATATTTAATGGGACAAACTTATTTCAACTTATAACAAATAACAAAATTTTTTTAAAAAATTTAATTTAAAAATTAGTTTATTAATTTTCTATCTCTAAAAATCAAAACTAATTCTACTACATAAAAGGCATAATTTAAAAATTGTTTGTAAGAAATTCTATTGAATTTACAATAATATCAGTATTAAAGAACCTAAGAAACTTTCAAATATCTATTAAAATAATTTTTAAAATAAATTAAAATAAGGAGATTAAATAAAAAAGAAATGAATAGATATTATTCCATTAGCACTTAAGGGGATATATACAGGGTGATCAAGAAATAACAGGAGGTGTTCGGAGTCTTGTAGAGTGTTATGTACTGGGCGAAATATAACAAAATTTGGCCACCATACACATTAAAGTATGCGGTTACGATTCATCAAGGAAAACAAAAACAGTACCAAAAAACGTCGATAGGGGAAATCCTGGAGCTGCAAGCGCATAATGTGAGAAAAAAAGAATACATAACTGCCAATGGAAATAATAAATAATAACACACCACATACCAAGGAAAAACGTTTATTATAGAAAATTACAAATTTGACTCAAGGTGCCCACCAGCTTGATGTTCTTGTAATTATTTGCCTGATGTTCCAGTACACTAAGTTTTCGACTGTGGCTTGCAGCCTATCGGCATTTATTTGTCTGATCTGTAACGTTATTTGTTCTTTTAAAGTAGGAATATTAGAAACATGCTCTTGATACACAACGCCTTTCAAGCTTTCAAGTAGCCCAGCAAACCAGAAATATTCTTCGGCCTGGTTGCACACCAAGAATTCCTGTTGTTTCAAATCTTTCTACCATTCTTCGTAAGTTAGCTATGGTCATCGGCCCTCTACGCAACTGTTTTAACCACCGGTATTCACGAAGTGCAGCACTGGCATTTTCATCTCGCTGATAAAACAGCTTGACTAAAAAAGCCCTTTCACTTAGTGACAACGCTATCGACGGGCGAATTCTTGCAAAATGACTTACATTCCAACAACCCTTCCTTTTATCCTTGATATCGTGTCACAAAGTACCCGTACATGCAAATTACATAATGAAGTTTTCGATCGCATCGCCAGAATTTTCACTGTCGGCATTTTTTGGTATTAATTTTCTTCCTTGATAAATCGGAACCGCATACCTTAATGTGTAAGGTGACCGCATTTTGCTATATTTCGTCCAGTACATAGCACGCTACAGGGCTCTGAACACCTCCTGTTATTTCTTGATCACCCTATAAGGAAACAATAGTTTCTAAGATCGAAAGCATTCATCAGTTTGATGTTTAAAAAATGCAAAATAACAAGACATGAAACTAATTACCTCTCATACCGAATCTTTAGATAGAAAATAATATAAAGGGAATATCTCTCCAATTGGTTGGTATATGAGTACTATATCAACATTTGTCGGAATTGCAAAACCGTAAATTTTCAGGATGAATTTAGAGTAGCCTTTACAATTAGAATGGAAAGCTCATATTTTAAATATTCCCCCAAACACCCTGTATTTGAATGTTAACAGCATTAAATGCTAAGGATATCAATTAAATAGTAATGAGATTTTGAAATACAAACAATCTTAGAATAATTAATCTTAGCAGTAAAGCTAACAGAAGGCAAAATCTTGCACAAATACAATTGATTAAGTAGCAACTGTTTTTGAATTACAAAACAAGATTTTATCGCAGATCGCCATATGGTTTTAAATTGATAAACTTTAACTCTATCATTACTAAAAGGTCTTAAATGTCCCTTAAACAATACTATAGCGGGCGCTAATATTTGCGAAATTCGTCAATTTTTCGTCAAGTAAATATCAGAGGCGCATTCTTTGTTCATTAGAGACGCTCGCACAGACGAGTTTCGGGGCAGAGAGATTGTATGAGAGCATTTAAAGGATGCTTGAGCATATGTTTGATAGTTGATTGATTGCTATCAGCTAAGCAAGATATCCTTTGAAATATTAATCCCTTAAGATCTCGGGCCTTCATCGCAGATTTTGGGGTGATAGATTTTCCTTAGAGAAACTTAGACATTTTACTATTCTGAGGCACCTGAAGAGTTACCTTGGGAATGAATGGGTTAAAACTACTGCATGCCTTTACACCTATAATTGTAGATTCTAAATCAGTGAAAATAAGCAAATGTGAGATGAAAGAGTAAATTTTTTTTAGAAAAATAAAATATTGATATTTGTCGTTTCTCTTTGAGAAAATAGAAAGTATTAAATATACAATTTAAGAAAATTAGTAGCATAAAGATATGGCTGAAATGAAGATTTAAAAAATAGGAAAAGAGAACAGGGCCAAATGATAAATATTCATTATAGAAAGATCTTAAATGTAATATTAGAATTAAAATAACTATAATAATAGATTTACAAAGACAATTGACAAAAATAGTGTCAATCGGAGAACAAAAGCACGTATAAAAATAATATCATAATCAAAGGTAAAGTACCGGAATATATTGAGAATAGTGTTTAAAAAAATATTTCCTAAATTTGGATCCAGAAGCATGAAAATAAATGCTAAAAAAGAACATTTTATCATGAAAGTGAAGGCTCCTGAAAGTGTTACTTAATCTTGGATGACATGATCAGGTAGACTTTTAGGATTCATTTTTAATGAAGGTTGTCATGCAATTGGTGAAAGTAACATCAGATGTTGAAGTCACTTGTAGATGTTAATAGTTAATCAGTTTGCGAATAATTGATTTATCAACTTTATTTCCTTATATCTTCTATGTATCCGAAATCAATGGCCATCCAATTAATTTAAATTTATAGGAACAAAAATTTCATTGTTACATAAGAAATGAATGAATCATTATTATAAAAAATATTCTTAACAAATAAAGACGATCTTAATAACCGAAAAAAAAACGAAATACAACATAACAACTTAATTAATATCCCAAATTAACGATATTTTTAAACTTTAGATTTGCCATATAGTAGATGATCATGAATATTATAAGTCAAGCAAAGAAACTAAATCTGATAGATCAAATAACTGCTAATTTTTTTCAAGATACTAAATTACTTCAATATATTCCCTTATACAGTCTACGTTTATGGGAAATCCTAATAAATAAGCAGCAATATATTATGGCATTCTACACTAAGAAAATTGTAATCTATAAAATACTTGGAAATGAAGTACAATTAAGTCATTCAATAAAAAAAAATCCAAATTATGATGATCGAACATCTTCTACCACATGTCTCACAATTAAATTAGATTAATCAAATCTCTTACAGAGAGAGCATCAATTCCAAAATCATGAATCATTTGTTCATAATCAATGAATGTTTAATCAATATACAGAATAACAAAAGAATTTGTCTTTGTGGTAGCATTCGATCCAGATTCTATGGATTACTTTTAGCTTTCATAGAATCACATTCCATATCAAATTCGGAACGGATTGAACCTCAGTTTTAGATGAGTATTTTTTTCACTCCCTTCATCAACAAATTCAATCCTTCCTCTCAGCTTTCCCATTGTAGTTACATTTTCACTTTCCAGTTAAGTCGAGTTGGCTGGCTGCTTTATCCCAAGAGGGTCATTCTCTCAGAATACGCTGATTGTGATTTACCAACGCAAATACCACTGTCCATTGGAGAAATTGATAGTTTGACAACCTTCAGGAACCTCGGTACTTTCTCAGTTGGACAAAAGAGATTATTTATTACTGTCAAGCGAGTTCTTAAACCGAGGAGTGAATGTGTTGGTAAAATCTCAGGAAAATTCTGATTATTTCCGTAGTTTACATAATCATCTGAAATCTTTTTAAGGCAGTACGAATTTTCTTTCCAAGCTTTATAGTTTTTTTTTTGTATCTGTAGATTTCATTCAAATGACCAGGCACACTTTCATGACTTCATATCACCCCTTTCCAAGGTTACTGACCAAACAGCCAGTAACCTTGAAATTTCTTTTAATTCGACGTAATGAAATCCTTTTTCGAAAGCACACAAAATGGTTATATAAAGTTCTCCCCATTCTTTGCACATTCAGTAACATAAAGGGGAATTTATATATTTATATAACGCTAATGTACGTGGTATAGAAATCTCTCTTATTACTTATTGTCGAATGGCAACAATGAAATTTAAGTAAATAACTACACGATCATTTCAGACTACTTCAATGAACGTTTTCATAATTCAACTCTTTGTTAATTAATGAAATTACAAAATATTATTATAAATGCTTCGAAAAGCGTTTATCAAAACTCTGTAGAATAAAAACAATGCAAAAGAAATCAAGAAATAGGTGTCAAACAGATTTAATAGAGCATGAAAATATATAGAATTAATAGAATTATTGCCAGTAAAGGCATGGGTAATGGTAAGAATTTACATATAGAAACTGATTCCGTATCTTCAAAAATTATTATGCCACAAAAAGGGAATTATACTAAATCTCAGAAAATTGCTTCTTTAATGATAACGATTTCATGTATGTCAGATGTTCAATTTTTAATATATTTTTTTAAAAGTAATGCACAATTTCTAACGCTCAATTTTTAAGATAAAGATGAAATTCAAACTTACCCATCAAAACACTCAATTTCACTGGTATTGGGTTTAAGATTAAAAAAGTGCTTTCTTTGGACTAGAATTTTCACTTCTGCTTATATTTCGTAGAATATACACTTTGTAATATGCGCGCGTTATAATTTTTGACAAATAAATTAAACATTCAAATTAAGTTTAATTAATTCAAATTAATTAAAAAATTTTCGGCTTCATCTAATAACAAAGTGAATTAAAAAAATTGCATTCCCCATTAATATTTAACAGACTGAAAGGTGCTTCTGTGTAGTAGGTCTTAAAACACTAACGTATTCAGATAGATGAAAAAATATATTAACACATTTTAACTCTCAAAGAAAAAATGCTAAAAATTATATCTAGCCATTCCAAAATGTTGACAATTAAAAAAATCTTATACAACCGATATAAAATATCGACATGAGGAAGTATGAATTCTATCATTATCGTTTAGCAATTTGTGAATGCCTTTGTATTTTTGAAGTAAAAAGTTGTAGAGTAGAATATTACTGTAGCTTTTTTTAAGAGTTGAACAATTTCATTTTTATTTTAAATATTGACAACCATTTCTTCAAATATCTTATAATCGCACAGTAAAATTCTGATCATTCCAATAAATTAAAATCTTATATATTTGCAGATTGAGAACATGAACGTTTCTATACTACATTTCACACGAAAATCTTATACATAAAATCAAGCACAATTTTATACTGGCGTATATGTATTATTATATTCTTATTAATATTCTTACTGGCGTATAAACCTTAACCCAGCGATTTATCGCCAAAGATCACACACCAACAGATTCTTTCGTAACTATTTCCGCCAATGATAACTAATGCACAAGAACAAGTTTTCTTTACTACGAAGCACACAGCTTTTATTACGGGACACCGAAATTAAAAATCTGAAAGCGGATGGCCTTCATGATTTCACTCAAACTCTACAGTTATCTGAGAAATCGGAAGGGAAGTGATACATTTATTAGAAAGATGCGAGAATGTTTAGGGGAGATATTTCCCACTAGTTTTTCTTTTTTTCCCTCAAAATCTTTTTTTAAAATAAAATTTATTAATGCTAAATCTTAATTACATATTATGCAGAGAATTACAATTAACACTTGGTAAATAAATAGCTATACTTTAGTGATATTTATTCTTATCCTCAATGCTTTTACTGCTGTTTTACTCACACACACAAACACACACACACACACACACACACACACACACACACACACA
>JAPMOR010032982.1:0-12065 GCA_026543865.1 Argiope aurantia | reverse complement strand
CTTGAATTTGCAGGTGCTTTGCAGATCCTCGGTCTGGAAATCTCGGAAGCCATGCCAGTCAATGAGGGCGTACCTCTGCTTGTTGCATGTATCGTCCAGAGCAACGATGACACGAAAGTCACATGGCTAAAGGATGCTTTTCCGATAGCCATCCACAAGTCTGCAGGACGGATCTGGACCATGCAGGTGCCGAAGGACTCATCTGGGTGGTCATCCTTTCTGCTTGGCTTCGATAAAGTCAATGAGCACGACACAGGTAAATTGTCGCAGCCTCCTCCATTAATTTAGTTTTGATATTTGGCAAAAATACTCCTTCCCTTTTCATTGTCTTAACGGAATATTTCATTTAGTCAGGGTCAAAATTTACAGAAAATTTCACAGCTAATCTAAAATAGCTTATCTCATCTTTCCTCAAAGAGTCATTCACGAATCAAGCTTATTTAAATTGTCCAAAGAAATAAACTGCTTCTTTTCGGCTTCTTTACTTTCAGATATGTTGTTACATATAATATTGTTACGAAATTTCTGCCGGGGTTCGTTTGGGTAGTGGAAGTGATATGGTGTAAAGAACGCTCAATCAGCAGGCGGCAGTACAAAATAAAACAACGACGTTTATTTACACGAAGACACACAGGACAGCACAAAAGCGACAACTATATACAGCACAGAAGACGATTGTCTTCTCCCGAGACGTGTAGCATACAACAGCACACACAGCAGCGTACAACCATAATCTACTGCAGACAGTAACGCACAGCTCAGTTCAGCACTAGCTTGACTCCGTAGCTTCCGACTACTCTGTCTTCTACTTCTCCGACTCTGACTCGGATTACTGACTTCGCTCCGTCGATTCCGCTTATTCTTCTTCGGCCACTCCGTCCACTCTGACTACTGGCTTTACTCGCCTGCTCTGGCAGCTGTGGACCCTTTTATAGGTCTCAGGAGGCGGGGCTAGAAGCCTCTCAACCAATCAGGAACGTTCGAGGTGTATCTCGGTTCCTACTGGACGGATCGGGAAAATTCTCGAAGTTTCGGGTATATCTATTTTGGCGCCAAAGTCGGCAAATTCGTCGCCAAGTCGCCAAGCTCTGGGACCTTCGACGCGCACCTGGACTCCGTCCCATTCAAATAACTGTAAAACTTTCTTTCCAATGATGGAACAAACTATGCTGGGAAGCCGAATTGCAGGTTTGTAACAATATCATATCTGTGGAATCTTTACTTCCTCTTATACGAAGTACAGAAAAATTTTTGTAATCGTCAAATGAAATTTGAATTCGAGATTTTGATAAATCTCAACATTTCAGATCTTCATGAGTTCTAAAAATACAGTTTTGGCATTATGTGTGTCCATTTGTGAACACGATGATTCAAAAACGCTTTGAGTCATTTGAAAAAATTTGGTTTATGGTCTTTATATATTGTAAATTTCTATCAAATTATAAGAGAAATCGAGAAATCCATTTAGAATAAGTTTATCTGTTCAAGAAAAAATTAACTTGATAGCTGCAAAAGGAAATGATCTAGATGGAAATTTTGAATTAGCTTGTTCTCAGAGAGACATAATCCCAAAAAATATGTTTTTTCGGACTCAAGGATTGCTCTCCTTTCTCTTCGATCCGAGAAAGTAAAAAGCCACTCGCTTTTGTAATAAATGAAAGAACCAAATAAAAATGTTCATATTTTCCACTTCTATCATCTGCATCACTTTTTCCAAAAAGACCTTATAAAATTCATGCATGAGAACATTTAATTTAATCTTCACTCATTGTATCAGCTCCAGTAAGTGACTAAAATTCTCATAAATGATTTTCCATATTTTTTAATGTATATAAACTGTTATTTTAAAGAATTTTTTTTTTTTTTTGCATAATATTATTATCTCCGTTCCTGCAGTTTTTAGACAAGGATATTTCCATTACTCAATAACTACTTTTTTCTACTGAAAAAACAAAATATTAAAATACTAGCCAATAAAAGCCATGATTAAAGCTGTTGCAAAGGAATTACATTCGTTTGACAATAAATTCGAAGCAGACTTTACAGGTTGGTTTCCCTGACACGATAAATTGTTTCATGTTCGCATTCTTTATATAATTTGCATCATGTAAAAATTGTTACACACAAATCAAACGAGCTAATGAAACCAGACTTGAAACATCATGCTATGGAGTTATTGGCCAGAGGTTCGAAAATTGTCATGTAAACGTGTCAATTTATTTTTATTAAATTAAAGGCACATTTATCGTGATTTTATTAGTGCATGATTTTCCTTTATGCATATTTATTTTCGATTGCTTCTGTTGTCGAGTGCGAATCTTTTTGCCACTCCACAATTTTCTGAGCAGACTACTTTTTAGGGACCATTACTTGCAATGCATATGATGATCGGCAGAGTGAAGCGCTTTCTGTCTCTGTGACCGTCCGGCTGCGGTCGAAGCTCCTGATAGAGCCCCTCGCTGCTACAATCGCAGAGGGCAACTCCACCAGCATTACTTGTGTGTCGAAGGACGGCATCTACGGATCGTCGGGTTACAGGTGGCTCAAGAACGGCGTGGACCTGGACAGGAAAAGGGACGACGAGAGGGTGGAGGATCTCTACCCCGGAGGCACGCGGCTCATTCTGAGGAAAGCGCAAGTTGCCGCAAATTATACATGCATTATGCGAACAGTGGTAGGATTCCTCCGCCAGACCAGCTACATCACGGTAGTGAATGGCTCAGGTAAGTGGAATGTGTCTTGTTTGGAACTTGTTTTCTCCTCTCAATCTCATTAGTAACAATGAAACACAGGGAAAAGTCCGCTGCAAAATACACGTAATACCATACTGACATGTTATTGACCGTTTTGGGTACACTATTGGTACATAATATTATTGTTGTAAGATAGTACTTGGTTGAATATTTTAGATGCTTTCTTTTCGCTTATCATCGGCTTATCCGATTTCATTAATCCCCCTCGCAGAGCAAGCAGCATCGCCTCTCCGTTTCGCATTTTCTTCCCTACTCAGCAGATGCATGAAGTCAGTCACCTTCTCTCAATAATTAAGGAGTGATAGAAGATGAATCTCACCCATGAAGGTATAGGAAGTAACAGGTGTGATCTTCAGCAAATTCCTTTATAAACAAAATGGAGAAGATGGTGTTGAAATCGCTGACATGGTCGGCCAGAAATATTTAGCAATAGAAAGAAAAATGATTTTATTTCTTAATTTCTCTTGTCAATAAATCTAAGACGAGCAAAGTAAAATTCGAAATCTTTTCGAGCTTTTATCTATCAAACTATAATTATCGATTTGGCAACATGTTTTTAGATATAGTTTTCAGTTAGTTTTTATTAATGTATGATAAATCTAATGATTAATCAAGTTTAAACGGCATTACTTCAGATTTTGAAGACTATGTAAGAATAAATTTCTACATTCCATTAAGAAATCTCATTATCAGAAGGTGATGGAAAATCTAGAACCTAGTGATTCACTCCCACGTGCATACATAATAGCCCCATTTAGCAACATTGCGTATGGAATTAATTCACCATTACTCGCTTGAAGGATTAATTACATTTTTCTCCATTGAATTCTAAAATCATTGACGCCCCTTATAGGATAACGTTATGACTGTGGCAAGCATTATTCGACACTCCGCATTCAGTTTTTTTTTCCTTTTGTTTAATTAAAGCAAATAATAACTGATGATTTTAATAACTTTTAAACATTTTTTTTTCTGTTCACACAAGTTTTGTTCATTCATCCAGCCTTTGATTTTGATGTAATTAGAGTAGGAAAATGAATAATTTTAACTGTAACCAATCTTTGGAGAAAGGCAGGGATATTCACTTTGAAAATCAGAAACAATGACTAATACTCGTTCAGTAAATGGCATGGAAGTTTGATGAGCTGCTAAAAACTCTCCATTTCTTCTCCTCTCGTCATCTCGAGTGTTATCATTTTACCGTTGAGATAAAGGTGATGGATGACTATTCCCGCAGTCATGGGGATTTTTCAGATCATGGGAATTTTTATTTACAATCTTGGGCGTGATATTATTTTTTACACCAAAGAAAGTTTGAGTTGTGATTGAATGGAGGTTAATTCCTCAGTTCATAGGCTGATTGACAAACACAAAAAAGGAAAGAAATGCATTTGAAAACATTTTATTGAAATTAGCCAATATACTTTTAAAACCAAATTTCTATCTATAAACTTTTATTAAATGGTTTAATTTTAATATTTATTTTATGTTGAAATTCCATCAAGATATTTCTTGAGAAAGTCATATTTTAAAACATTCATCTAAAAAGGGGCTGATGATGGATATATATGTTGAAGCTTTCACTCGTAATGTTAACCAGTCTTTCTCTCTGAAAAATAAATTCATTATGAAGAATTATAAAGATAACAAAAAAATTGTTTTGAATTATTTAGTGGATAAGATAAAAGTTATTGAAATTTAACAAAAAAAATGACAGAAATTTTTTTCAAAACAATTCTTTATTACACGAAATTCTATTGTTTTTATAGCCACATATAGAAAGTAAGGTATTACAATTTAAAATATCATTTTAAGCAGTAGTAATAACGAAAATCAATAAATAGTGGAAAAACACCCTTACTTCTTTTTAAAAGCGTTATATTCTCATTCAAAACGAATAATTTAATGAATTCTTTTCAAATTAAACGAAGCTTCTTTCTAAATGTTCTTATACAAAGACAATGTCATGCATTTTTGTGCTTCATAGTATAATGAAAAAATAGAGTGTTGATTTTCGGTTTCGCCAATTAGGTTCAAAATTTTATACAAAATTGCATGCCTGGTTTCATTTGTGACAATTGTTACGTTTTCATAAATAAAATTCTCCAAGTACCCATACACATGAAAACAACCTTTCGTAGTTTTAAAAAACAGGTTTTATTCTTTACAATTGTAATGAAAACACAGCATGCTGAATTTCATGGACCTGGCTATTTTCATTTTTGATTTATCATGCGCACATAACCACTATCTAACTAGGAAGCCAGCTGAGGGAGCCGCAAGCATGTTGATTAAAAATTTTATTGACCTTGTTACCAAATAAATCCAAGAGCCATTGGAAAGAAGGGTCTCGCTAGTAAGACGTTTGAAAAATTATATTGGTTCTGGTTTACCAAATAAATAATTTTCGAAACGTATACATTTCATAAAATAAGAAATATTAGAAGAATGCAAACACTTTGTGAGGTATACATGATCCAGTTCTTTTCTGTTTCTTTACCAGCACCTTCTTACTAAAGTATTTATAAATAGCAAGCACCTGGTTTATTATAATTACGTGTGAATTTAGATTCAACATCATGCCATCATGTGTCCTAATAAACAAGTGAATAAAAATGCATGCATTTTTACAAATGAAAAACTTTAACTAGAAATGAAATATCAATAATTTAAATTAAAGATGTGTTGAAATGAGAATCTAAATGGACCAGTTTATTAAAACGGGAGCCTCATAATTTGCACTGTTTAAGGTTCAAAATGCCTGAATTCACCTCTGCGCATGGGCATGGAAAGAAACAAGTTAAATTTAAGGACAGCATATTTTAAACAAGATTCGTTAGAAATTTCATATTCTTTATAAAGACTCTAAGACAATATTTAATCCTTTCAATTTCCAACTTCATAAACTTTCCGTACCAGACTGGAAAAAAAAAATATTTTGATTCGAGAAGGCCCGTAAGGTTGTCGATTGAAACATTCAATCTTTTAATTTAGATGACGAAATTCCAAAAGTTACATATTCAACATGAGATATACGGTATGATATCGATAAGCATTCATCGTACATGAGTTGAATATCAGATTTATCTGGAAAAAACAGGGTATCAGAAAATTTCACTGATATTTTTGAATATTAAGATTCTTTTCCAAATTTACAGTATAATTAGTTTTTATTCTGTTATATTTCTAATCAATAAATAATAAATTATTCTATTTTACTGATATTTTTACAAACTCGGGAGTAGGAGGATTCATTTTATGGATTCGGTCACAGATTAGTAAGTCACAATTAATAATTAACTTTCGAAATTTGATAGGATAGATTTATTTTAAAGGATTGCAATAAGATAAGACAGATTATGAGATTTTATCATTTAAATATTTATTTTCATTTATCATTCTATGTAATTTTTTATTTCCCCTAAACAATTAAGTACAACCACTTTTATTACTAAGCATTTGCATTCAAGATTTTTTTTATCCAGAATTGTTAATGCAATTTAAATATTTTCTTGATTATTATTCAATCAGATTTAAATTTAAAGCAACAAAGAACGTTTTACAGTTAATTTACGTATTTGAAAAGCATGTATCGTCACTGAAAGTGCAAAAATTCTTTTATCCAAAAGTCGATGCCCCTTCGTGTCGTCTGCAAATGTTGAAATCCAAAAGTGCTCTCTAGAATTTGCATGGTTAACAAAAAAATGAACACAGTTCTCATATTGCTATGAAGGTTCGAAAATAAAAGAAGAAAAAATCAATCCATCTTTTGTTAAAATTTTTTTGTTTAAACTTTATTTTCAGCTATAAGTACTTTTTGCATTTTTTACTAATAGAAACCATTTTATAATTTGCAGTGATGTGTGGGCAACCATTGGCGATATATAAGATAAAGAAAATTACAAGTGGATTTCAATATAATGTAAACTTTGAGTTGACCTTTTCTTTTTTTTAATGACAAGTACTTACTTGGTTTTTGTTCACCTTCATGGGAGACTCGTTGGCTGTCTTTAGTAATTTTTTCTTTAAATTCCGATGATTCCTTTGGGCTTTCAATTGCTTTAAGAAGAATATATGAATGTCTCATTCGTGAATAATAAAAAATCGTATTTGGTATTTGAGTTCTAATATTTTTAAAATTTTTTTGAATGGATAATGAATTATGTGGGTGCTATAGAGGATAAGAATATGCAAAAAAAAGCAATGGCTACATAGTTTTTGGAGTTCATCAGAATAACAACAACAGCAACAAAAAATCCGAGAAAAGGAAAATATTGAAAAACAAAAACAAATTAATGATTTCGAGGTAAATATTTTAAGGAGTTCCGAAATATGGAATGTCGGAATAATTTGAAGCCGCTTCAGAGTAGTTTGCTTCGTAAATTAGAATAAGCATTTATTCATTTGGAATAAGAATCCTCATTGAAAATGTAATCAAATACCGTCCTTGATTTTGTTAGAAATCCAAATTACAGGAATGTTTAAAAAGAAATTTTTCTTGAACCAAAAATGCATCCTTAATTTTTCTACTCAGCAAAATATTTCCAGTTATTAAGATTACAGAAACAGATAATTAATTTGCATCTGGAGTTTTGAATCGAGCTGAATTGCGTTTAGGATGCAAATGAAACTCGAGCATCCGCCGCAAATAAATTTATTTTAAACAACTAATTGCTAACAAAACTTTAATGAATTATTTTGTAGTCGGATCGAATCACTGCGATAAACATAATTTTTCTTTACATTACTTTGCAAATTTTTACTTCCATTAAAGCATTGTCATTCTGGCTGGGACGAGAATCATTCACTGCATTTACACAAACCGGCTGATGAGTAGAGAAAAAAAAAAAAGGCCCAGGAACTTCATCAACGACAACAGCACATTTTTAAAACCACATCAAGCGGATAAAATTAGAGGATTTATAATGCAGAACACATGCTTTGTAAAATTTTTATGATGTTTGATGATCATTTTACTATTTCTGGCTCCAGCTATTTCGAAATTTTTTTAACAATTAAACCTAATGAAGAGCATTTATGGCATTATTATTTGAGTTTGAAACTAAATTTATCGTAAATTTTAAATGCTATAATTTTTTTATTATTTTTATTTATCCATTTCTTCCTGCGTGTATTAAGTTTGTGTCTGCGCTTTTCCCAAGTTGCGCTGCTACATATAGAAAAGGGAATTTTATTTTGATTTTATTAAATGTACATTTAAATAAATGTGTTCTCTCTGCTCTAATTATTCAAAGTCTTTTGGCGAAATAAATGAAAAAAAATCGAATTTCAGGTTCCATGGATAATTTATGAGTTTTAATATCTTCTTACTTTCCAAAATAATTGTTGGAAGAAGACTAATTTATTTGAAAGGAAATCCTTTTTTTGAATGAAATAATTAGAGGAAATAATATGTAAGATGTTTACAGAGTGTGATTATTTGTTTTTGTTTTATAGTAACAGGGTTATGTTCAATCCACAACTACTCACATACCGTTTTTGAAATTATCTCGTTATACCAATGATTTGCCATTCCTAGAAAATACTTTAATCAGGATGTAATTTAATTATTTTTGGTTGTTTTCGGACTTGACCAAATATAATGATTTTGTTACATCTCCCTGATTTGAGGCAAGACACTTGCTTATCTAGAAATTATTTTTAAAAATTCGTAATATGTTAGTCTTAGTGACATGGAGAACATGATTATAAGGCTATTGTAATGTTGTGGTCTGATGATTAAATTCTGCCTTGAAAGATTTTTCCTGCAAGAAATACTGTTAAGTAACAGGATAGATAAGGTTAGTTATAGTAACGTTCCGATTTTAAAGCAACACATGGGCTATGTTGGGACGGCCCTCGTAATTCTAAACCGTGATCAGATGGCGAGCATGACACCTGAGGTGGCACACCCCTCTCCATATTTCCGCACGGCACCAGCGGGTGGACGTTCGGCCACGATGGATTTAACTTGGAAGACCCGCTTATACAATGATTCTTCAGTGGAATTGGTCTAAAACCTGAAACCCTCCGGTTCCGAAGCCGAGACCTTACCACCAGGCCACCGCGGCTTTTTGTGTACGCAACAGATTATGCATTCTAAAAGTTTCGTTTTTGTATTTTATGCAGATTTCAACGCGCGCACCTGCCACCCAGAACGAAGATACGGAATCAGGTGGAAAGCCACTGCAGCTAACGCATTCGACATCCAACAGTGTCCTGTTGGATATACAGGTAAAGAAATTCATACCGTTTCGAATTCTTGTTTAAGAGCAATTTTAAGCAAGTTCTCGATGTATGCGCGCAGAAAGTAACAAAAAAGCATGAAAGTAAACCGCACACAGGAGATGAAGTCGTGAAATATCATATTTATAGTGGTATACATTAAGTATTGTATTCCTAGATGATATGATAAAGTATATTTCCCATTCATCAGCGCTGATAATGGAAAATAGCACCAGCACTGCTAATGAAATACTTTCTAAGATAAAAAAAATTTTGAGAAAAATGTACACTGAATCTGTACGTTAGTTTTCAAGATTCTAATAGTAATGCAGAAATTTTAGAAGTAAATTATATTGCATTTTACCCATAAACTATAAATACTATATTAATAAAAATTAATATAAATTATTTGTATTAAACTTATTGTGTTGGCTTATGTTAAACTAACTCATGAATTAAAGAGACACAGAAAAAAGGAGAAAAGTCTAATTTCTAAATATTTCTAATACATTCAGAACTGATTTCTGAATTTAAAAAAAAATTAAACATTTACAGAATATTAAAATCCCCAATCGTTTTTTTTCTTCTTACAGAATAATTATATTGACAAAATGCAATAAATATAATTACTTTTCTGTATTCCCAAAAATATTTTTGATATTTACTGTAAGTCTCACTGAACACTTCCAGGAAATTGACAAATCCCTATCAAATAGAAGATCCAAATTTACAGCAGTAAATACCAAATTGCCTTCTTCCCATGAACAAATAATTTCTCTTCTCCTGATAAATCATTCAGAAAAAATATTCTTTGGATTACTCGAGATATCTATTTCTGTATAACACAAGACTATTTTTAGCATTTAAAAATCGTATTCAGAAAATTAAATGAAACTTGAAAGGTGCCAAAACAAAACTGTGAATTCAAATCGTGAAGGAGAAATGAATTGCATGTATAAGAAGAAGTGCTTCGACCTTGTATCAGCTAACCATCCTCCATTGGCTAAAAAAGTTTACATTAAATTATCTGAATAAATGTCATATACAAATTATTAATATAACGATATATTATGTGTCAAAATCAAACAATACTCCAGGTTAGTAATATGTCATGGTGTGTCAAGAATACTGATATTCAAAAGGATTTTCAACTTGCAGCAGCTACATAAAGCAACTTTTCCAGAATAATTTTTTTGATAAAAAGGGCAATAATGATAAAGAAGAATTGTAATGATGATGATTATTACCAAATCAACCAATAAGAGAACAAAGAAAAAAATACATTTTTTAGTTACTAACTTTTGCAAGAACTGATACACCAGACACGAACATGATTTCTGTGTGAAAACGAATTGCAATTATATATTGGTTAGGTACTATAGTTTATATTAATAACAATTAATTCGAACGTCACATTTTTTTTGATATTTTTGTACAATTAAATATTTTCTTATTGTTTCCTATTCTTAAAAACTCCATATCCATCTTTAATAGGTAAATCTATTTAAAATGCAACTTTTTTTCTGCATCATAATACCTGCGTCCTGAGATTAAGAACCTTTGAATTTAAAAATTTTGATAATCCTTGGCAAAGAAGAGAAAAATATGTATTTGGAGAATACCGGAATGCCTGTGCATGTTTTTTCTTACTTTGTATTATAAAATTTATACGCTAGTGATTTTAAGTAATAAAATGAAAAATGATAAAATAATCAAATTCATATCTATTAATCTTTTTATTTCTGGATATTGGTTTCGATATAAATGCAGTATAAAAGAAAACAAATTTTTGTTAATGCGAGTCAATTGTCATCCATTTCAAATGACACGAGTTTTTTTTCAGGCTATATAAAGCGTCGGTGCAAAGTCAGATTTAATGGGAAAATTGAATGGAATGAACCAGATTTTTCCACGTGCTACTCCCCTCCCATACTTGCCATCAAAAAGGAGGTAAGAAAAATAATTTTTTTTCCATTCTGCATTCAAATTGTGATTCATTTTGATTCATAACTTCAGTACAGGATAAAAATTTGATTCAAGATAAAATTTAATTTTCATTTTATCATAGACTAAGAAAAAAAACTTTTTTTATTAGAGTGTTATAAATTTCAATGAATAATTTCACGAACAATTGGGCATAAAATAATTTAATTTTGGAGTTTAACTCCAAAACATAATAGCTAACAGTCAGTCACAGAAAGCTCTATTTATACGGTTAAGTTCTGTTTTAACAGGATGACTGGCTGTTATTAAAAGAAAAATAACCCCCAAAACAAGACCCAAATGGAAAAAATATCTTTTTTTATGGTTCTTAATAACCAATCTACATTTTCCACTTTTGGGTAACAAGAGGCAATTACTAAACTGTAAGACCCGGTACATAAACCAACCGTTATTTGCAATACAAGAGATGTAGATGAAATAAATTATTAAATAACAATAATTATATGTGGTTAAATACAAATAAGTAATATTTTTGACATTAGAATTTATTTAAAGCTATTTTATAAAAGCTAACAACTTGTCGGGCTTAAACCATCAGTCCATAGGAACTGCAATTTGTATCATAGCCTTAATAAATTCCTGAACAAATAAAAAAAATAATTTAAATTTCATTTATATGGTTATAACCCGAACTAAACTAAAAAAAAATTCTTGAAAATTGCTCAAAAATTATATTTTTTCATAAGATACACTCTGTTTTTATTTTACTTAAAGAATTAAAAGAAAAATTGCTTCAGGAATAAAATGTTTTCTCACACCTTTAGAAAAAAAATGCTTATATTGATTAAATTAGGAATCGGAGAGCCTTCAAAATTTCACCAGTTTCAAAGTTGTGAAAAGAAAGGAAATAATTGTTGTTAAGATAAAACTTGTTCCAAGGATTCGGTTGATCAGATGCTTATTATTCTGCAGTTTCCTGAGAAAGCGTCAGCAATGATGACACTTGTGGTGTCAGCTTTTTCGTAACAATTTTTGATCCACAACAACATCTATCATTTTTCATTTTCATTCGCACCTATCGCATCTATCATTTTCATTGTCATAAAAATGGCAAGAAGCTTTAATTCCTGAACAAAAATAAAA